>JBBPCZ010000019.1:9373729-9387924 GCA_037974445.1 Brycinus macrolepidotus | reverse complement strand
TATCATCAGCAAACTTGATGATGGTGTTGGAGCTGTGTCTGGACACACAGTCGTGTGTAAACAGGGAGTACAGCATTCCCTGTGGCGTGCCAGTGTTGAGGATCATTGTGGTGTTTTTGCCGATCCTCACATGCTGCGGTCTGTTGGTGAGAAAGTCCAGAACCCAGTTGCACAGAGTAGCACTGAGTCCCAGCGCCCGCAGCTAAAATGCTTAAATGCTCTACACTAGAACATTGCTGTGAGAGCCTGATTGCATTCAGTCACAAGAGCATTGGTTTGGCTACCTTTTTCTTTTGATAGTGTTTCCTAACATGTGCAACTTAGTTGGTAGTAACTTGGTTAAAAGCAGATATTGATTTGAGTCTAGCTTCGCAGGTATGAAGAACAGATGTGGACTACTCAAGCACTGATGTACGTCGCTCTGGATAGGAGCATCTCCCATATGCCATAATTGTAATTGCAATTGTAATTGTGAGGTCAGGCACCGACCAAGGCCATTCCAGCCTATATCAGTGGTATTGGATGGGGTTCCATCTCTCCAGAAAATGTAGGTTCACTGCTCCACAGTCCAATGCTGCTGGGCTTTATACCCTTCTGATGATCGTCACTGGATGTGGTGACCATAGACTCAGGTGCGGCTGCTCCAGTGCATATTGTTTTGTTGGGAATGCTGGTCTATGGAGATTATAACAAACTGTGTGTGCACCGCTGGTACCTGGAATAACTACAAAGATGAAATCGGTGATCTGTACCTTCATTTGAATCAGTGATCATCAAGGTCAAAGAGCTGGAGATGAATGAGGAAGAGTTAGCACAGTCTAAACCTATCCTATGGCAATGAGAGAATATTATATATACATTATAAATGTGAACAATTGAGGCCAATAGTGGGTGTGCCTCGTAACATGGTGTTATCATACATTCTAAATGTGTATAGTATTGCTTTACCCAGCGTAGTCATGTAACATGAGCAGCTGTTAGCTACACATTTCATGTTTTTTTAAAGAGACCATCCAAAAGACAGAACACTTTCAAAGAAGTTTATTACCACCTCATGAAATTTACATCAAAACCCACGAGGCTCCAGAAGGATATCCCTTTCCACCCTCCTCTCAAAGCAGCCTTTCTTCAATGAAGAACAACAGAACCGGGCGAATAAAGAGAACGTCCTCTTCGGTCTGCAGACCAGAGAGGAAAAGCAAGAGAGGAAGATGTCATAGTTGTCAAATTTAGACAATTTGGGGAGTGGAAAGTAGCTTGTTGTGGAACTGGACTTGGCTGTGGTGCTCAAACCCAATTACTGTCTCTGTCAGAGCAAACAGAGAGGCTACACTGTATTTCTCTCTCCATTTGTTTTACACCAAGAGCAGCTGAGGAAGAGAACACATAATACATTTTAGTAACAGCTGGATAGAGGGTTGTGGACAGTAGGAGAGGTTTAGCTGTTTCTGTTGATTGTTTAGTTAGGAAAATGTTTCATGCATGTGTTGACTTGCTTAAATAAAACATAGTGACTTCAGTGTTTAATTTATTATTTAATTACAGGATTTTTCTTTTATATTGTGCAACACAAAAAATAAATGTTGAACTAAAAAGACTTAAAAACCAAAAGCAGAAAAGAAATTCTCTAAAAATCTACCTTACAATAAAGGGAAAAGAACTTAATGTACGTTAAGGTAAGATTTTATTTAAAGTAATAAGATTCCATTATTCTCTTCATTATTTTATGTCGAGTAGGCAGTATATATATATACATATATATATTAACTTTAACATAAAAACATAACTTTACAAGAGAATAAAAACATTCAGTATCACACAAAACCTTAATTAAAAACTACTAGGAAGCAATAACAATGCTCTAGTTATTAGAAGCATGTAATTTGTGAGCAAGCTTAGAAATATGGCATAAATATATTTATAAGATGTGTTTATAAGAATGTCTGTTACTCACTCCCTCACTCATTCACTTTCTGTAACCAGTTAATCCACACTAGGGTCACAGGTCCCCGGTATCCCGAGGCCAATGGGCATGAGGCAGGGACTCACCCTGGGCAGGGCACCAGCCCAGAATGTCTGTTATAAGTTGTTATTATTTGCTATGTTAATTGTTACTTACTGCAATTTTTCATTTTGTATGTATATATGAGATGTCTATATGTGACGTTAATCAGTGCACATGAGCAAGTAAATCACATCATATACATTTATACCACATTTGTACACTTACAAATGATATGTTTCTGTTTACAAGGACATTATGAATTGCATGCTAATAGTTTCATAATCATTAAGAAGAAGACCTTCGCATAAAGTTTCCCAAACATTCCTACATTTCAGTCTGAGTTAATAAAACAAGATTGTATTACAAGCCATTTTGGAGCATTTCTATTTATTCATGCATTGTGCAGATGGCATTTTCAAATTCTGTAAAAAAGATAAAACTTGGCAAGGTTTTATTCATATGCCTTTTACCGAATTGAAATGTATGGCATAAGTAAATTATACTTACATAATGAGGAGTTTTTTTTTTTTTTTAATAAATAAGAGTATGCAATACATTTTCCCATTGAAATCCAAGGTGTTTTTTTCTTGTGTGTTTATCTGACGGCAGGCTTTGCCTTTATATTTGTCCTAATGGCCTATGACAGAGCAGCTGGTGAGCTGTGCTCAGGATGAAATAATTCTGACAATTCATTACTCATGTTTCCGTTGTTCAAGGCTATGCCTCAGCTTTGGAGCGCGGAGGGTCGACCCTTACCGAGAAGTCTTGTGGAAGGAGAAATGAAGAGTGCGCAGGGGCTTTTGGAGAGGAGCAGACCACGATCTATGAAAATGAATGCTGAGATTGGGGCTAGGGAGGGTGCACTGAGGAGGGAAGCATAAATGCGGGGTGGAGGGGGGTGATGGTGGGATGGGATGGAGGGATGAGTCTCTTGGGACGACGTAGGCAAGGAGCGGAGCGACGTGTGTTTAAATTAGGTCCCTCAGCAGTCCCAGCTGAGCCCAATTACCTGGAGAATACAATCTCACAGGAGACATAACACAACTATCGATCTATTGAGAGAGAGCGAGCGAGAGAGAGAGAGAGAGATACAAAGATTTAGAGACAGGAAACAGATATAGAAAAAAGAAGCACATGTAAGACAGAGAAAATGAGAGACAAATAAGAAAGTGTTTCTGTGGGGCTAAAAAAAAAAGAAAGAAAAAACCAATGAGAATGGATTGTGTTCATATTCCCAAAGTCTATTCTGTCATATTCTGTATGTGATCTCAAACCCTTCCAAATCTCCAAAAAGTGTAAGCAATATAAAGTAAATGCCTGAGGTTTGGTGCATTTTGTACATCTCTTTATCTTCAGACAGCTTTTAGTTCCAGAAGACACACATTTTTGAAACTCCATTTGTGCAGAAGTGCAGTGCAAGTGTGAATGCCTCTTCTGGGAGGCTTCAGGCCCCAGAATCATTTCTTCCAGTAGATCACGGCCCTCCTACACCACCCGCTCATTCGGGGCATGTACAGGGCCTGAAGGGTTTCATCTACAAGACAAACAATAGAAAAGTGTTTTTCTGGCACTCTGCTGAATTATTCAGGTATCTTGTGCATCATCACAACAACACTGAAGGGGCTCTGAGCCCAAATGTGGAAAAGGAATGGGGGGTGAAGAGGGTTGAGCATGCACACACACACACACACACACACACGTTTGTTTTCATTCCTTATCAGGATGTGAGGTCATACATACAGTATATCCCACATGTATTATATATGTACATACTTATCTCCGTATGCAATTATATGGCCTATATGAATTGCATTTAGAGGGGAAGAAGGCCTGTATTCAGTTTCTGTAATTTAGTTCTTTTTTCAACAGAACCATATTTGTATGTAACTTCTGCAAATAATGCTTTCATTGCCATGTTTTTGTTGGAAACAATTAGGTTAAACTCTCAAGATGCTGAACAAAAAATGATCCACTCAGAATTTTCTTTCTACCTGGTGTCTTGGTAAATAAATAACCAAGTTTACCCATTGGTTTGACTAGTCTGAAGTCCTAATGTGTCAGACTAACCATCAATATCATGTTTTAAATTCCAGTGGAGGGATCAATATTATTAGGGGAAACTCTGTCTGGACGTCCTAGATACGCCACTGACTATGAATATGAGCGGCAGCCTAACAGAGAGTTTCTGTCGGTTGGCAAACAACAGCAGCTCTATGCCAAGACTTTATTCCAGAACTCTAAAATGCTACATACAAGGAAAAATATATTTTACTAAGTTTGTTACAAGCTTCAAATAAAACAGTTCTTGATTCTGTCCAATGGCAAAAGCACCTACAACGTGCATATGAGAATCAAAACTGGACTGTGGATCAATGGAAGAAGGTGGCCTGGTCTGATGAAGCACATATTCTTTCACATCATGTGGACGTCTGGATATGTGTGAGGCTTACCTGGAGAAGAGACGCCACCAGGATGCACTATGGGAAGCCAGCAGAGGCAGTGTGAAGCTCTTGACAATATTCTGCTGGGAAACCTTGGGTCCTACATTCATGTGGATGTTACTTTTATACGTACCAGCAACCTAAACACTGTTGCAGACCAAGTACACTCCTTCAAGGCAACAGTATTCCCTAATGGTAGTGATTTCTTTCAGCAGGACAATGTTCCCTGCCACGCTGTAAAAACTATTCAGAGATGGTTTGAGGAACATGGCAAAGAGTTCAAGGTGTTGACTTGGCCTCCAAATTTGCCACATCTCAATTTGATCGAGCGTCTGTCTGATGTACTGGACAAACTAGTCTGATCCATGGAAGCCTAACCTCCCAACTCACAGGATTTAAAGGATCTACTGTTAACATCTTGGTTCCAGACATCATAAAACATCTTCAGAGGTTTTGTGGAGGCCCATGCCTCAATGAATCAGACACAATATTAGACAGGTGATTTTAATGTTATGGCCGATCGATACCCATGTGTTATAATAATTTGTCCTATATGTACTATGCACTCATGTACCTGAATAACCTAAATGTAATATTTAGGTCATTTTGTGACACACACACACACACACACACACACACACACACACACACCCACAAAAATTAGAACTGCTGTGTCACTGACCATAGGAGCTTTCACAATTGCTTAAGATCATACAGTTAAAGCAATTTATATCTACTATCAGTCTCTCTGTGTGAAACTTAAATAAGATGTTCACCACAGGGGAAGTGAAGAGAAGGACAAGTGGATATAGCTGTGCTACAGCCAGTTTTACCATATTACTGAGCCTTATTTATCCACCCAGTGGGCCTGCTCTCGCCTCTCTGTGCTCCACACTGAGAAGCATGGAGCATGAGATTGTGCATTTATAAACTATATTGAATGTTCCATCTTCCTCCACAAGGCTTACATAATCAGCACAGTATTCAGCTTGGAGTCAAGGAAAGGTGTGGGAGTGAATGTCAAGTAGCCTAAGGGTGGGGAAAAAAAGAATCAAATCCAAAAGGGGTGGAATCTACATGGAAGATATGCATGGAGATGGTTTTGGAGAGGTAGTGAGGCCGATCTGCTTTTCAGTCTTCATGTGAAGGAGCCTTTGTGTTTTCATCAAGGTTATGCTGGGTCCCTCCGGAGTGGGCCGAGAGCACTCAGTAGCATCATGAAAAGAGCAGAGCCGAGCAGTGTACGGAAGCAAGCAAGGAAGAAGAGATAGAAAACTGATTGAAGGTCATTTGGCAACAATCTGTACCTAAGTCTATCCAGTGCTGAAGAGTGGAAGGCTACACTTGATCATGCTTAAAAGCACACTAAGAGATTTTAATGGAAGTGAGCTGTTTTGAAACAGCCCTTCCCCTCTGACCCCAAAACTCATGTGTGTCTGCTGCTTAGGCTAGAAAATCTGAGTGCTGTTGGGAAGCTTCTTGTTTGTTTTCTCTGCCACTGTTTCTTAAGATATCTAATCAATTGTTGCAGTCACTATTACTTCTGTTTCTAGCTAGCTAAGCTAAAATGGTAAGGATGGGCAATTGGTTGTGGTCAACATCATTTGTTTTTTTGTTGTTTTTTGTAGTTTTTCCCCCCATTTACGGAGCCTGAAGCAGCTACTACGACAGCAGGAATATGAGGACAAGTAGACCAAATAGTGGCCCCACGGTGGCACAGTGGGTAGTGCTGTGCCTCACACCTCCAAGGTTGGGGGTTTGAATCTGGGTCCTGGTCTTGTATGTGTGAAGTTTTCATGTTCTCCTCAAGGTGGTGTGGGTTTCCTCCGGGGTCTCCGGTTTCCCTCAAACTCCAAGGGCATGTGTGTCAGGTGAATTGGGGATTCTAAACTGACCGTAGGTATGAGCGGGTTAGTGAGGCTACCAAAACGCCCAGGGTGAGTCCCTGCCTCGTGGCCACTGACCCCGGGATAGGCTCCGGGTACCTGCAACCTTAGTGAGGATTAAGCAATTACAGAAAGTGAGCAGACCAAATAGTGTTCTGTCTTAAAATCAATGACACCGTAAATAATTATTGTATTTCTTTAGGCTCTTTGAAATGTGTTTGGTGTAATGAAGAATTGAACTGAAAGTCATTGCTATATCTCAGTGAGGCATCTATTTCAGCAAACCAATTTGGATGATTTTAAAGCATATGACCTATTTTTAATGATTTATATATCTTATTGCAGTGAAATTGCAATTTCAGTTATTGCATCTTCCCAAATACTGTAATTTAGCTAAAAACCAAGGGATTAGGCTGTACTATTACTAATTTGAAATTAATGGTAGATTGAAGTATCACCCTAAAAAGCAATAATATCAAAACCAGGACAGCTCTCAACTAGGGACAAATGGCCTGAGTTAGAGCAAATGGTGCCATGGTAATTTCATGGAAGACCTAAATCCAGGGCTGCCAACTTTTGAGTTCAGGGGGCTTTTAATACTATTGAAAGCAACGTTAATGCTTTAATGATCACTGCCACATCTGGCCTTACTGCTTATCATAAAATGCGACGTTAAAACCTAGCATTTTAATTAAGTTACAGGGGCTGTGAGTAGACTGCCATAGCATGTTGGTTGGGGAGGCAAATGAATGGAGATGTGGGAAGCAGTACCCTGTAATATGTCAAAGTAAAGCGGGATGGAAGGGAACATAGTGATTAGACCATAGCAAGATGAACACGGGGGGCAGGGTGTAATGCGATGGGCACGACGATCTGGCACTCATTTTACAGCAGAAATCTCATGTCATGCTTTTTTGGTGAATATAATTGGAAAAATCCATATCTGTAATTACTCAGAACATTGTTCTTTCACACATTTTAACAGTATTACAGCGGTGGAGGGAATTGATTGTGCAGTTAAATGTGTGATAGTGTAATCCAGGCAGCTGGGTGGGAGAACGCCTCTGTGCAGCCGCTCCTCCTTTAGACCTGCTTAAACAGCTGAGCGAGAAGAATGAGGCAGGCTGACTTTTAGATAGGATAGAAATCCAGAAGAATAAAAAGGAGAGATTATGATGGCAATGCTGCTGATGTCATTCCTGTGGAGAAGGCAGGGTCTTATTGTACAAATTCCCCTTCATGTCAGTTATGCATGTTTTTAGCACTGAAGGCAGGGACTGGGATCAAGAATCAAGATCATAATTTAACAACCATGCAAACACACACATATACACACACACATACAAAGAAAACTTTTATTTGTTAAATGACGGTGTAAAAAATAAAAATATGCGGCTTGCTTTATCATTTGTTTAAGCCCAAAATATCACTCATTGCATATGAAGACTTCACTCTCTAGCCATTGCATGGATTTGTTACATGCCATCAACAGAACCTGATTTAAATGTATTGAGGGACTTATTAGGCAAACTAGGCATTGACTGGCAGCTTTTATAAAAGGGCTTCCTTAAGGAGAGCTTTGGAAATGGCTAAGCTTGAGTTTGAACATAACCTACATAATAAGAACATAAAATCACAAAGCATTGTTAATTAATGTACAGTGTTGTGGGTAAAGTGGTGCTAATGTCTTGATAAAGCATTGCTTTAATGTATTTATGTCATCCTGTAACAAAATAGTGTACCTCTTACACATGTGTTATCTGCAGCTGCTGTCTGCTTTAAATGTGAGGAGGCCCAGTGTGGGAATTGTCGAAAACTACACAATTAATCTGTTGAAACATCTAAATCTGCCACTATGAAGATAATCGACAGGGGCTTCTGCACTAAAGAAGAAAGAGCCCACCCATCACCTCCACAAGCCAAACATGCAGAGGTGCTGCTAGAAATGTTGGGCCCTATTAGAGAAATTATATTATATTACAATATTGCACAATAATATTGGCTCCCTATGAACCTAAATCACCCACCACCCTAAAAAACTCATTTGATGGCCCAAAAGTGAATACTTTGTAGGAAGGTAACCCAGTATTAATACCTAATACTTATCCTATTGTCACTGACCACTTATGAACGACAAGGTACATGAGTGCCATTTTTCATTGATCCGGTGTTATTTTCTAACAAAAAGACATTTTGAATCAGTTATAAGGAATTCAATAAAATTCAGTTGTAGTAGTAGGTGTCAGTAGTTAAGTCAGAGACCTACTCTGTAGTTAGTGGATGACATAGATAAACATACATAGATGTTGAAACTGGTTCTGCCAGACATGCCATTGGTGCCGCCATCTTGGAACGATCAAAATCTGCACAACTACAGCGGGACAAGAAAGATACTGCCCAAAACTGTACAACTTAGAGAGTATTGCACTCAGGAGGGTGGACAGGACTATATAATGTAGCAGAGAATGGAGTGACTGATTCACACAAGGATTCACTGATGTATGACAGTGTTCGTACCGAAGCACTAAACTCCATGTTATCCATTTATATAACAGTGAGGCCCGAAAATATTTCCTGCTGGAACACTGCATTACATAACTATATCTTTTATGAAATAAAAATAAAAGCAGCAGGGAGGATGCTAGAATTTTGTGCAACCTAGATTCCTATGTAGCTATTTACTTTATTTCAGTTTTTAGCACTAAGATGTACTCACGTGTCAAAATAAATAAGTCTGCATGGCACTTTTTACCACAATTCAAAATGCTGCTGCCAGAGTTCTAACAAAAACCAAGAAAAGAGAACACATTTCTTCAAACCTCAGGCCTTTACACTGGCTTCCAGTCGGAGACTGCAGATAAGTCACTCAATGGTTTGGGCCCTAAATATATCTCTGTAATGTTTGATGAATATCAGCCTGGAAGGTCTCTTAGATAGGCTGGAGGTGATCAGCTAGGGGTGCTGAGATCAGAATCATAACACGATGAAATGGCATTTAGTCATTGTGCTGTCCATGCTGCCAGTAAGCTGCTTTCAGCTAACCAGTAAGATTTGAACATTTTTATCTGTATTCTTTCATATTGCTTTATTTATCTTAACTCATTTTAATTTATCTTAAATCCTACTATTATTATGCATTAATTTTATGGTTACTTTTATAACTTACTTTTCTTTTATTATTTATTAATGCCTACAACACACTCAGAATGAGCCTACACATGTTTTTACCTCTGGTATGCACTTACATTTACATTTGCATCTACAACAGATTTTATGACGGCTAGTTTAGCATTAATTTTTAGGAACATGTTTAAGATTTTTAAAACTTACCTCAAGTTGATTGTGCATCTGCTGTATTCTCTTCGCTGAAGAGGGATCTCACACCGATAAGGCAATTTCATTATTTGACGATTAGCTGCACAATTTATAATATTAACCCCACTAGATTATTATTATTAATCCCACTTAAAACGATTTCCAGTTGAATGTGTATCTATAAAAAAAAAACTGTCATTCACTTAACAAGTGCAATTACCTTTATACCCGGGTGTGTTTTGGATACATTTCATGTTCACAGCAGTGTAGGGCAGGGGACGTGTTGATTTGGCTGAACAGCAAGGCAGAAGTTGGCACAGGCATCCGCGGCCGACTGAGCCTGCCTGAATGGCAGCGTGGCACTGCCAGCTCCCACATGTGTCACAATCTCCATATGCCAGGCCTTTACAGGGGTGCCCACATCCCTCTCAGCTTGCACTTGCCTTTATTATAAAACCCTTCTGGACAGATTTATGCGCTGTATGTATGTGTACATGTGTCTGTGCATGCATTGCATGTGCCTGCATATTTATCATGTATCAGAAATACATACTTAAACTTTTGGGTTAAAACACATTAATATTGGACAGAAATCAAAATTTGAGGACGTCATGCAATATCATTATATGCCATATTAATGTCCTACAACAACCAATTTACCATTATATAGCATTATATATTGTTAGTCATATCACTTACATTGCATGTACTAAATAAAATAGGCCAAAATGTACTTTTAGTTTCAGTAACTATATCGTGGAGATGAAAGAGATGTCGAGTTTTGGTTCGCATCTCCCTACCAAGGTGAGTTTGCTTGCCATCATTTGTTATTAAACTGTCAACAAAGTCACCACAAGTATCCTGACTAAAAATATAAGTAGTACTTTCAGAAAGAAATAACCACAGTAAGTGTCATTTATGCCGCAGTACCTGCCTTTACTCTAATCAAGACACAGATAGTTTTGCTTGATTAAAATAATTTTTTAAAAATGTCTGCTGCTGTTTGAAAACCTTGAAACTAGTCAAACCAAAGTGTTCCCAGAAAAAGGACGATCCTTAATAATTCATACTGGTTTCTATATGTAGTTTTGTAAAAAATCCAGTTTTGTCCTGTAGTTACAGAATACTACAGTATACAGTGTGTCAATGCTGTCAACAACGACTACAGCATGAGTGCCAAAATATTAATTACAATAACTACTTGCAGCTCTGCTACCAGTAAGTTACTGTGCGCACATTAGTTTTTATGTGTATAACAATGTCTTTTTTAATATTACAGCTTTTTGGTTACAGTGTGATATCTCCAACCCACTTTGTATATTAATTTGTGCCTCTCTTCTCTTTATTTCTCCATTCTCATCCACGCTTTAAAACGTATTCTACCCATGCCAGCTTCTGTCTTGCTGTTCAGTCAAATGGATAGGAAGACATTCCTTGCTGTCTGTAATTGTCCATAATGACTTGCAGTACAAATGACTAGTTTTAAGCAGAAGCGAAAAACACAGGCATCTCTTAGATTCATTAAACACTGAGCACAATTAGTCCGTGCAGAATGTGCTGGTAGTGTTCCCTTAAAGAGGCAACTGGCAAGAAGTAAAGCAGGCATATTAGTGTAATGATTAAGTTGTTCTCCACTGACACCGATATCCTCTGGCTAACAAATTGGATGGAGGCTAGTCTTGTCCCAGGAGCAGTGTGTACAGTACTAATGATGAGGCAAAGCTCCCCAGCCTGTTGTGGCCTGCAGCATTCTTCTCCACTCTCCTTCACCATGACAAATGCGAAAAGGCCCCTTTTAATCAATGAAACTTGGCCCGAAATGTCAAATGATCTTGAGATGATCACCATAATCTCTAGTTCTTCAGGTCACATTCTACATTCCACAGTCAGCGTGTCAGTGGTGCAGGGTGCTGCATAAATACGTTCTTCTCCATTCTCATAATATAAATCATTATTGGGTATGTTTCTGCTAGTATTAACATACTGAAGGCTGTACAGTCATGCATGGCCGACACCAGTTTAGATATAATGTGAATGCGAGCACACTGTAGCACCATTTAAAACAAGGCCGTCATTAAAGTGAAACTGTGTTTTTTTCCAGTGAGCAAACCAATAATGTTGGTACCAGGCTTCAGGGGCACAGATGAAACTAATGACAATGTGGAGAATGTGGAAAGGATAACATGCCAATCCAGTATTCGTTCGTAAGTTTGGACAACTGCCTAAACAAATACATGGGAAATATCACTGTGCAGAATAAGTTAATTTAGAGAAACACAGTTATTGTGAACATCACAAACAACAGCACAGGTAGAATGCTTCTCCACCAATCAGATTGCGCCATTGGAACTAACGGCTGTATAATTTTAAATCATTAATTCACACAATAATTCGTTTACAATGCTTTATAATGTTAATTCATTTATAATGCTTTATAATGTTAATTCGTTTATAATGCTTTATAATGTTAATTCGTTTATAAGGCTTGTATTTCATTAGAGAGCTATACATGATGGCTTATGTCAAATTTCATGCTACGCAGCCAGTTACTACCAAACGGCAATTAAATAAACTAAACCAAATTACTCATTCCTCTGTCATTCCTCCCACATCCTGCACTGTCCCACAAAAGCAGTTCTACTGTCCCGTGTTGTGGTGAAGATGAAATCTCCAGTTTGATGAGAAGCAATTAATGTTTTTAATGTTTAAATTGATGTTTAACAAGGTTAATAAGGTTTAGTATATGGCAATATCTTTAACAGAGTTTAGCATATGACAAAGTTTTATATGACAAAGACTCTGGGAGACACATTGGCTTTTTATTGTGAACATTTAGGCAAAACTGCATTATCTGAGAGATATTAACAAAACGCTGTCTTTTGTAAATGTTGTATCTGTGGTTTAATCTTTAGATCACTTCTGCTAATGCTGGTTTATAAACTAATATCCAATGTCTTGCAAGGCTGCCAGATACTGCTCCCATTAGCAAGAAGATCTCAGTGTATCTCAGTACCCTGCTTTTCTCCCGCAGTGTGATGTAGTGTTTCCCATAATCCCTTACATGCATAGATTTATCTGGCCCTTTGTCTTCGGGGACTCGGAACGCAGAGTGGCTCAGAGAGCATACGCCAGAGCAGCGCAACTAGGCTCTCTAACTGTCTGAAGTGCTAGCATAAGTCATGCAGCACTCCTTCCCATCTCTCCAGGCCTTTCCCTCCCCCACCCCCTCCTTCTCTGAACCTTCTCTCTTTCTCTTACAACTCGCATGGGCAGCTCTCTCACACTAACAAATTGATTTCTGTGTTGGTTTATTTCAGGAGCTGGCTGTGCTGTGAGCAGCGCTCTTTGTGTGTCAGGCAGTATAAATAGACAGAACATCAGCAGGGGACAAGGGGCTCACTGCTCCTGGGAGACTACGGCTTTCAGGCTATGCTGAAAAGTGTCCAGATGACAAAAACAAGGTAGACTTTCAGACCAAACACACGAGTCACACAACAAATCTCCCTTCTGTTCTGCTGCACCAAGTCATTTTTCCATAGGTTCGTTTGGTTTGGTTTATTACGTTCATTTCGTGAGGGACCCTGCACAAAAAAAAACAACCACAAGTGAGAACAGATGCTTTGCTCCAGCGCAAATTTCCATCTGTGGTCCCCATAAGAAGGATAAGGAGTAGAAAAATAAAAGAATGTAGCTGAAGCAATAAATATGAACTTGAACTCATTGTATTTGCAGTAATTTTACTTAATTCACTGGGTAATGAATTACTACTCTTACATGCTTTTTTTTCCCTCTGTGTGGGAGTGTAATTGAGCAGAAAGCTTCAGAGAAGGATCTCATAAGGGAAGCTTGTGGTGGGCTGATGGATGGTACCTTGGGAGGTGGAGAACGTTATTGATCCGACTTAAATGGAGCTCGAGAGCACATTGCATAAAACACCTGTGGCAGCCCTGCACTCTCTTGAAATCCCTTCATCTACTGCTCAAGCCGAATCAGTAATTTTTAGTGTGGTCTGGTGCACAGGAAAGAACTGAGGATGACAGAAGTATGACTCAATGAAGAGCATAACCTAATCCATACAGAGACATAAGTATAGTAATATAAAGAAGCTTTGATACAGAAAGCATGCTTATTTAATTCCAATTGTAGGACTATTATTAAGGTAAATAGTTTTTTTAAAGTATATGTAGTAGAATGCCTCATTTCAGTGAAAATAACCTACCCATACTCTTAAAAATGTTAAAATGTGTCTGATTTTTGAATAATATGATCATTCCAAATACACTATATGAACCAAAGTACTGGGATACCTGTTTTTCAGGGTTTGGGCTAGGTCCCTTATTTCCAGTGAAGAGCAATCTTAAAGCTTCACCATACCAAGACATTTTGGACGACGCCATGCTTCTAACTTTGTGCACACAGTTTGGGGAAGAACCTTTTCTGTTCCAGCATGACTGTGTCCCAGTGCACAAAGCGAGGTCCATAAAGACATGGTTGGATGAGTTCAGTGTGGAAGAACTTGACTGGCCCGCACAGAGCCCTGACCTCAAC
>JBBPCZ010000019.1:9332287-9351675 GCA_037974445.1 Brycinus macrolepidotus | reverse complement strand
AATCGCTTCATTTTAACCAAGCATTACACAAAATTCCAATGTGTAACATGTATTACATTGAATAATGAGTAATGGGTTGCATAAGATCAACCATAATACAGTAAAGCAATAGCCATAAAACTAAATAAGAATATCTCAACTGACTGAACTGATGCACACCTGAGCAAACACTAAACTCTCCACATTCCTTAAAATGGTTTTTGAATCTGTGTGGACAACTGTGGGGCATTTAAATAAACAGCTATGGAGAGTTGATTTTACATGTCAAGTACAATCAAATGTCTTCTAAGAGGAGTGACCCAAACAACAACGACATGAAGGTGCTGAAAGTTTAGCACAAATTGTTTCATACAGGAGGCCAATTTACTTCTTTCTGAAAAGAATATTATTTACTGCTGATTGTTGTCAGATACAGCCATGTTGTCCAAAGGGGTGGCATTTAAGCTCACACACACACAAATCTCATAGACCGCAAGGGGCAGCCCCACACATTCTCTCTCTCTCTCTCTCTCACACACACACACAAACACAAACAGAGCAAGTGAGAACATTATTGTTATTATCTTGCCATCACAGTTTAGCTTGTAACAGATATTTGTAACAGTTAATTAGCATGCTACTTGTAAATAGGCTGAGATTCAAACAAAAATATTAAGGCAAAACATATTTTAAATACCCCCCATTTCAGCAGCCTCATAGTTTTAATTCGTGGCAGTATTTTGTTTTTGAGATGAATATTTATAGACTAAAGCTCAGCATTCAATATTATTGTCCCACAGACTGTTCACTAAGTAGAGGAACCTGGGAGTAAACACTTAACTCTCTAGACTTTCACCAGAGTGGGCAGCTATGACTGTTTGGCCACTCAAAGCTCCAACCATATTGTGAAGTTTGCTGATGACACTGTAGTGCTCAGCCTTATCTCCAACGACGATGAGTCGGCCCGCCTGAAGGAGGTGGAGAACCGAACAACATTTTGTCAGGCTAACAGCCCCCAGCTGAATATTAGGAATACAAAGGAGCTGGTCGTGGAGTACAGAAAACAGCAATGCTCCTACTCTCCCACCTACACATACAACAGCCTAGTAGAGATGGTGAGCACCTTTAAGTACCTCCGTGTTCAGATTTCTGAGGACCTTACCCAGTCACACACAAACACAATGATCACTAAGGCGAGGCAACATCTTTACCATCTGAGACAGCTTAGAAGGATTAGAGCCTCTCCTGTGATCCTAAAACCTTCTATACAGCCGGTGTCGAGAGCATCTTGACCATGAGCATCACTTCATGGTTTGGAAATTGCTCTGTCCAAGACCTCAAAGCCCTACAGCAAGTGATTAGAGGGGCAGAATGCTGCACCATATCTGCTCTGCCCTCCCAGCAGAACATCTATATCAGACGCTGAAAGACCAGAGTAATCCGGATCATTAAGGGCTCTTCTCATCCCTGCAACTATCTGTTCCGCCTGCTAAACTCAGGCAAACGGTTCTGCAGCCTTATGGCCTGGAATGAGAGACTCAAGAGCTTTTATACTCAGGTCATAAGTCTCCTCAACCAAGACATGCCTCCCATTAACTCAACAGCACCCCAATTCCAAAATGGCCTCACATTTCCTTCACTATAAGGCACATGACCATTCACCATTTGCACAAAGTCAGTTTGCACATATTCTGTTTATTCTCCACAAGAAAAAAATCAGATACTTTTAGCCTCAGGAGCATTTCAGGGTTACATTTCACTCCATGTTGTATGTGTATAACTGTTTATGTGACAAATAAACAAACTGAACATTAAATCTTAATTTTATTGCTTTGCATATCATTAGAGGGAGCGCCACATAGCACCAGTGGCATGTACTATAATTTGAGAACCAGTACACTAGGCTCAAATTGCAAACAATGTTACAAATTCACATCTGAATCTGCAGAGTAACAGTAGAGATACTGTTTATTGTTTTTTCCTGTTTGGTCTTGTGTTGTGGAACTGAGACTTGTAGTTACACAATGTAACTGCATTCTGAAATATGTATTGTTTGTATATTCTGAACCATGTTCTGAACTAATCTTTATTCAGCTATACATTGTTCTTTATACTGTGCTAAGGACTTGAATATGCATTGGAAAGTTTTTTAGCTGCTTCAGTAAACTATGTGTAAGAACTAAAATAAAATCTGGCTTTAAAAAACAGCCTTTTTTATAATACATATTTATAAGGTATCATTAAAAAAGTAAGCTTTTATTGTTCTAAGTGATCTAAAATGAAACTAGACATTTCAAGGAAGAATTTAATAACTCTTATTTGTCATATCTGCATGCCGACTGTCCCAATTGCTACAAAGCATATCAAAGAATTACTTCCCTGTTCTGAACTATTTATTTATTTGTTTATTTGTTTATTTACTTGTCAGGACCGCAGATGCACCGTGCACCAGTAGGAAGAGACCTTAGGCATAATGTAGGAGTGAGTAAAAAGGACAAGATTTTGACAAAGCATAAGCTTTACTAACAATTCAACCTGTTTATTTTTTACTGTTTTGTTCACCAACCTTGATACTTTATTTGGATTAAAATAGTTAACTGGTCCACTTGTTCTATTGTCATGTTCTTTTCCTGTTTTGTCCAGCCATGGAATCATGATAGCTTATACAGTTTTCATAACTAAAAGGTGATTTTAGCTGTTACATGACATTACATTACATTCATTTGGCAGACACTTTTATCCCAAGTGACTTACAATATGAGGAAACACTCAAGTTTCAGGACAGTGTGAGAACCAGAGGAGAGCACTAAGTGCTAAAATCTTTATGTAGGAGTAATGCAAGAAGATAGATAGTCCATTAGGAGAGGAGATCCTCTCTGAGCAGATGAGTCTTCAGAAGCTAGAGAAGGATTCTGCTGCTCTGGTTGGCTTAGACAGTTCATTCCACCAGCAGGGAACCAGGAAAGAGAAGAGTCTGGACTGGGTTTGCCTTGTGTGTAGGGACGGCAGAGCCAGACGATGTTCCTTAGAGGAGTGGAGGGAGCGAGTAGGAACATAAGCCTGTATGATAGGATCAAGGTAGATGGGTGCAGACCCAGACGTCACTCTGTGGGCAAGAGGTAGTGATTTGAACTTAATTCTGGCAGCCATTAGTAGCCAGTGTAGGTCAATCAGTAGTGGGGTGACATGCAATCTTTTGGGTTGGTTGAAGACCGGTCGAGCTGCTGCATTCTGAACCAGCTGTAAGGGTCTTACCATGCAGGCTGGTAGACCCACTAGGAGGGCACTGCAGTAATCGAGGCGAGAGATAACCACGGCATGTACCAGGAGTTGGGTGGCATACTGAGTCAGATATGGCCTGATTTTCCTGATGTTGAAGTTAAAAATACATACAGGTTTGGTGGAGGCAATATGGCAGTGGTGCTAGTTCTTCATTTTATATAAATGATGGATTTTAGAGCCGCAGCAGTTTAACCTTAGAATGGAAATGAAGGTCAAATTGACTCAACAGGGAGTGATCTTGAAATATTTTATCCATAAATGCATTTCTTTTCTGTATAATACTTGCGTTCCTCAAAAATGAGAGCTGCACCAATGTCACTTTCATATTTCATTAGTGTTAGATTCTTGCATCATATTGTATCGCTACACCAGGTGAATTTTGATTAACCAGGATTTTTGTGCTCTTTTGCTGATATTTTTTATTAACATTGGATGGATTCATTGAAAATGGTTAAGACGGTTCATATTTTTGAGTTCACTGGTCTTTGTAATGGTATCAATTCATTTACTATATGATTTTGTCCTTAACTGTTTTTTATTCTCATAATCATTTCCTGTCTTCATCAACAAAAACAATAATACTTTGGAGAGTCATTTCATCCTTTAACAGAGCTCTCTTATTTATATCTCATTTTGTTCCCTATCAATTGCTGTACAGAATTTACTTCACACAATTCTCAATTGCAAAAAGTGTTAATTTGCCTCAAGCAAAGAACTATTGTTCATGTAATCATGTAGTATAAGTTCTCATATGTACTTTTTAACTTAAAAAGTATAAATCAGATTTTGAAACAGACTCATGTTTTTAATCGCCTAGTTAGAAAACTACTTGAGCTAAGAAATAAGCACCAGTAAACTTAAGAGCAGAAGAGTGCTCCTACTGTATTACTGTTAGAAATGTTACTGAGTAACCGATTCATGGACTTAAAGATAAAATAAAACATTGATCATCAAATTATTCTATTCTATAATTAAATTTAAGATAAGTATTAAAAAGGACACTATCAAAAAGCAGGTCATTACAGGTCATTTTGACCCCCTTCACGCATTTTTAGTCATGTTTCTGGGGTTATAAACATGACCAGTGATCAATATTAATTTATTTTATTAATCAATATAGTATTGGTCAATAAATCTTACCCAGAGCACAGTGATCAGTAACAGTCTATGCTTACTGGAAAACTGCCAAAAATGAATTTCCATTGGTACGTAATGATACCGATTGTTGATTTTAAATAGTCTCAAATATTACCTGGAATATTAACTGGAAAGTCTATCATTATTCGGAAGCACATTCATAGATTGATGGACAGTGAGTGCAATATATTTTTATAGTCAGTAAATTTTTGAGACATTTATTTTCAATTTCACTCTACTACACTTGAAAGTTACTCTTTAATCTTAAATTACTTTGAAGAAACCCAATCCTAACACCTTTCTCTAAGCCCTTACCCATAATATTGATTATCCAGTCATAGTTTAGCAATATGCAATGTGTGTGGGATATTTTGAATGCATACCCAGTATCTCAACAGCTCATGAGAAGTAGAACTTGACCCATTTCCTAAACTGAAGACTCTAGAGGAGAGATGTAAGGTCTGGATTAAACAGTGTGGAAGACGGCATTACCAGTGAAATCCATCAGAAATCCAACAGAACATGCACATCTGGGTTAGCAAACTGCTGTGTGCTTCAACCTGCTATCTAAGCTTCTCCATTTTTCATTGTTATCTGTAGGCTCTGTTTGTTGAGAGATTTTGATTTATATGTAGCCTTCAAAAGCACAATGAAAACATTTTGGTCTACTTCTTCTCAGTTTTTCTCAATTTTAGGGGAAATTTAGGGCGCCCTCAGTATCCAAGGGGACGGTGAGAGTTAGAGAAGGGTTATTTGGCTAAGTTGCTTGACTTGTTGAACTTATACAGAAGATAGAATGCTATTATATAATATATCCATTCAGCTACAACTTTAAAAGTTAGAAAAATGTCAAACAGGTAGTAACATTCATTCCTGTGCAGGTTGTAGCTATGTATCAATCATGTGCGTGTCTCTTTTCAATTGCATTGTTGGAAAAGCACCACTGTGTGGAAAACCATCAGTCTTCACCAGCATGCACCAGTAGCAGAAGCTCTGCTGCGTTATCTTGATATACAAAAATTCAACTTGATTCTGATGAATGATATTTTTTTAACAAAGGGGAGAAAATTTTCAATTTTTCACGTCTGAAGTGCTTAACTTATACTGAAATATCAATATATCAAAATAACGAGAAAAGGAACTGACAGCACTTTCACTTTTGACATATTTGGGCCATTTCAAAGTAAGTCCTTTAACTCAAGTAGAAATATAGAGGTCAGGGTAATATTTTACTAGGGATATCTGCACTTTCACTGAAGTACATCAGTGTGCTTTGTCAATGGCTGCATGGATTTCATTGTGTTTATATACTAAGTCCTTTTTAATAGGACTAGATGTTTATATCCTTAATTGCATACTTGAGACTTGCATCTTAGACTTTGTGGCATAGTCAAAGTCCATTTGCTAACAAATTGGTAAAGCAAAATAAAGATGAAAATACAGTATACATGTCTAAAGAGCGACTGCACATCACTTTGACCAATCTGTCTCCGTTCAAGGTGGTCTGATTATTTATTGAAGACTAATCTGCATATGTAGAGTACCTGACGAGAAGCTGTTGAGTGCTCTGAGCCTCTTTGTGCTCAGGTTGTAATCTGGCTGCCTGAACAATGAGCTGTACGGTCTGTCAGCAGCCATTGTGTTGGCTGATGATTGTTTGTGTGAGCCTCACACCCTGTAATTATTGAGCTTGCGGTTGACGTCACACACTTCACATCTGTTTGTTCTCTAGATTAACCCTGGCATTTTGTTTTCACCTGTTGTTGTGTGCATGCTTTCAGAAGGGGTAACTGTTTTCTCCTCCTTTCTGATCCTTTCTTTCCTGGTCCCGTATCCGGTCTTCTGTCTTCCTCAATTTGGTATTATGGGGTTTTAAAAGTAGGCCACAATAAGAATAATGAGGACAGTATTTTTATTTATGCAAGAATATTTCTTGCCTGGCAAAGCCTTTATCCATATATGAAAATAAGGTCCTTATATTGATCATTATATTCCATAACTTAGTTGTTAGTACAAATATTTACAATCTAAATAATAGAACCTGAAAGGGCAGCGTGTTATGGTGAAAAACTTCACCTTCGCAGGCATGAGTGATCTTCACAGTTGTGTTATTCACAATAATGCACAACCTTGAGTGTTCTTGTTTTTTTTTTTTTTTTTTTGCAGTTTTGCAAAGTAATTTTTTGCAGTTTTGCAGTTTTTTGCATAGAGAAGGCCTTGTTTGAAATATGTGTTTTTGATATTTGATAACGTGTTTCATTGCACCCACTGTTCCGCAGATGGTAGAAGATGTGAGGCAACCAGCAGAAACCCTTCACATGATAAAATCTATACTTTTTGGGCTCTTTTGTTCCTTAAAAATGATGAACTCTCAAAAATGGAATAAAAGTAATTAGAGGTGTGCACAGACGTGAAAGATGAGAAGGAGAGAACAGAAGTGTTTGTGTGATTCAGAGAGACAAGTGAGAGAGAAAATGCATTAGAGGCTGAAATCTACAGCGTAAAAATCACTCATTAGAAAACAAACCTGAACCCGACCGGAGCGCAAAGATGTGCTTTAAAAATTGTGCCAAACTCGAATTTCACTGGTTCATGTTTAATGGCAGTAAGATTATTGAAATATCACACAATTTTTGCCATGTCTGAGAATGCACAGGCATACACACTCTTCCTACACACACACACATTTAGTTAAATGTACTTGGCACAGATTTATTTGAATGGAGACCTGATGGTATGCGGGTCTACGTCTTCTTCCTTTGCTATAAAACTCTAAAATGTTGTAAGATCAGATTTATTTCCTTCAAAATAGATGCCAGCAGATTTCTGGAGACCACTACAAATATAACAATACTTTTTTAAAAGAATCATATTCTGTGTTTGGAACAAACCCTTGTATAAATGTATATAAATGTACGCTAACCATAAATATAAACAGGAGAAAAATGGATCAGACATTGTCATAAATGGGGGGGGGGGTGTGTGGTTCCTGCACCAGAACCTAACTGTGAAACACCTGTTAGACATGGGCAGGACAGAAACAGAGGCGTGAGGGGAAAGACTAAAAAGGAGCACTGTTAAGGGGAGAGAGAGAGAGAGAGAGAGTAAGACAGAGAGAGAGAGAGTAAGAGGGAGGGGGGGGGAGAAAGAGAGTGAGAAAGAGAGTGAGACAGAGAGAGAGGAGAGAGCGAGAGGTGAAGGGGTGGGGAGAGTGAGGTAGTGACAAACTGAGTGAGGAACTGTGCTTTGAATTTCCTCTTGGAGAGAGAAGCAATAAGGTGTTATGCATCATTCTGTCAAATTATGCTCCTCAGCGATGCAGTGCACTTTATCACCTCGTGTTACCACGGATACAGGCAGAGGCACTGGGGTAAAGGTGGGGGCGGCTCATAATGGATTATTTACCATAAGATCTGGATCTACTAGGCCTTGCTTCACAAACAGGTGAAATATTTATCCAGGAATAAATAACCCAGCCTTCATTTAGTCACACTCCAACAAGTGCCTCTCCTTAGGACCTTTATAAAATAGAGCCATAGACGCTAGTCGCTAATGGATTTTGGAAAATGAGGATACGCATGTGGTCCGAGAGTTTCTCTAACAGAACGTGTGTGCAGCAGAGTTCTTAAACAGTACTGCACAAATGTTTTACATAACTGAGAAAATTAGATTTAAATAGCTATTTGTGTTGGAGATACGCTCACAAAAAGCTAATATTGAAATAAATACAAATAATATGAATCCAGAAAGTAGTGATTTTATGTCTCTCCATTTCTAAATCTCTCTAAGCTCACAAAAAGGTAATATTGAAATAAATAAAAATAATACAAATCCTGAAAGATTTTATGTCTCTCAGTGCGTTCACTCTTTTATCACCATTTCCAAATCTCTCTTTAAGGCAGGCTGGTACTAAACCATCCAGTACCCTATTCACCTAATCAGTACTTACATAAAATCAGGTGTGCTGGTGACTGATTTTAATACATTTATGTGATGATGAGGACTATCAAAAAGAAATCTAGATCCAAACACATGCTCATTAAATTAGCTTTAAACATAAGTGTTTTCTCAAAAGTAGAAATTCTCCTGCATTTTTTGCTGCACAATTTACAAACAACCCATGCAATGTAACAATGAATGTAAACAAATTGTGCAGCAAAAAATTCTCCTGCATTTTTTGCTGCACAATTTGTTTACATTCATTGTTACATTGCATGGGTTGTTTGTAAAGCAATACACACATACAGCACAGATAAATGGTTTCTGCAATTTGCTTAGGAGACTAAGCCTTTCGCATAGAACTCCATTAGCTCATTAGGTCTTGATTGACTCGTTAGGACTGATTAGGCTGGTCAAGAGTCTTCATTAGGAATGGTCAGCTAATGATAACTCTAGAGCAGAATACATTCTTTGATTCGTCAAACCTTGTGCTAACACTCAACAATCCCAGGCTCCTGTAATCAGCTGGGTGAGGATATAAAATATGAAGCTAATTGATTTCTGCAAAGCAGGGGGGGCCGTAAAAAGATATTAAAGCACTTTCAGCTGACAGTTTCTGCTGCTAGAAATGTCATTAAGAAATGGTACTTAAGGGGGACTGTGGAGGTCAATGCAACATCGGGAAGACCAAGAAAACGCTTAGGTAGAACTCTTATGCTGGCTAGAAAAGGAAAACAAAACCCCCCACCAGAACAGAATAGGATCTGCAGGGAGGTTTGGTTACTTACAAGAATGGTAGGTCAAACTCTGAGCTTTCCAAATAAAATCTATGTAAGCCAGAGGCATTTTGGAAACAAGTGGACTGATGAAGGAAAAATAGCACTTATTGGCCAGAATCACCAATGGTATGTCTGGAGAAAAAAAAGAAGAAGCAGCATTTGATTGAAAGAACACTTTGCTAAGTGCTAAGCACGGGTATCTTATGCTTTAACTCAGGAAGCATTGCATGGGCAAATTCATGGAAGAAATGTGGTAGAATCAGTCAAGAAACTGATGCTGAAATGTTACTACAGAAAAACAGAAAAAAAGATTCAAAAATAGTTTTAAATCCATCATGAACTTCTTCTGAACTGCATGCGGAAGCTGCTGGAATGACCCTCACAGTTCATGACTTTGAACTTTGTTGAAAGTCTGTGGGCAGGTGTGCATGCAAGATCACCCAAGAATAGCACAGGATTAGAAGCGTTCTGCAAGGAGGAGTGGGTATAAAATTCAGAAAACAAGCGGAAAGACTAGCTGGCTACAAAAAATGCGATCTGCCAGAGGGGCCAGGACTAAGTACAAATCCTGTACTGTTTCTGCATATGCTGCAGTGATCAGACATGTAATGCAAAGTAAAGTGGCCCCTTATAGTCACACGTGAACACACCACAGCACAGCACACAGTGTGAACACTGTGAAATTCCTTCTCCGCATTTAACCCATTCATCAAGTGAAGCAGTGGACAGCCACCAACAGGGGGCACCCGGGGAGCAGTGTGTGGGGCCAGTACCTTGCTCATGGGTACCTCAGTGGTGCCACTAGCAGTCCTGTGATTCGAACCCATGACCTGATCGCAGGGGCAACTCGCTAACCACCAGGCCACCAGCTGTTTCCTTTCATTTTATTTGTCCACAATAGAAATGAATGTGGAATTCCTGGTCACTTTTACAACAATTGGCACATTAATGATATCTCTATTAAAATAGTGAGTTGTTGCTATGGTATCAGTGAAGCTAGGAATGTTAAGGAATAAGCAGCTCTTCAAAACCAAAATGTACTGCTTTTAAGATTGTGAAATTTGAATATCAAGTCCACCTCCTACAGCTTCAGAGGCACTGTGATCCAGTCTTCCATCCAAAATATCCTGCTTGTATAAATTTATATATATATGTGTTTTTCTAATATTTCTATCACACTGGCAAAGTGACAACAACTGCATGTTAGTTCGTGTCACACTGGTACAAGTGACACAAGTATGGCTGTACTGAGAATGGTCCACCCAAATATTAACAAAAAACTTGTATAGCCAGAATGGTAACTAATGGTCATTTTGAAGAATTACCACTAATGATGAAACGCAAAGTGCAAATGGCATTTCTAAACTGTGGAGAAAACAGAAAAAAAGAGGCACATTAGTTATGTGACAACAATGCTATTGTTTAGCCATTCAGCTAAGTTACATTCTTTCCATTTTCCCCTTTAAAGTCTATGGTTAGTTTCTATGGGAGAATAAAGAAGAGGCCCCACACTGCCTCCATTTATAAGATATAAGTGAAAAGGTGGTTTCCCTCCGCTTGGCCTCTGTCTTTAGTGTCTCTCCCCTTAGATAGCAGATTCAGACAGATAGCTGCTCTGAAATCTCATTGTATCCCTGGCTGATATTTAAAGTGGGACCTTTTCCAAGTGATCAGATTAAGAGTCCATGCCCTTTGTCTGGAGATGGATAGAGATAGTGTGGAGTGCCAGCTCTCGAAGTGAAAGGAGCAGGGAGAAACTGTGCTTAGGAACTGCACACTGTGCCTTTTTTTTCGTTTTTTTTTGGAGCTCACGGTAGGATTCGGATATGCAGAAATAGATCATCCTCCTACATGTACACTGCCCATCAGGACACTGCCTGCATTCTCACTGGAATCCGGCTCAACCCACTCCCAAGCTGCAGTCAAAGCTCAGCTCGAAATAGCGAAAAGTAATTCATAATCAGTACCCCATGGCAAGAGTTTATTATGCCAGCATGCAGAAGACCAATTGACCAGTGATTGAGTGCTGCTGTGTCATTGAAGAATTTGCAGAATGGAAATGTCGGGTCTATTTAAGAGTGACAGACTCATTGCAGGTTACACTAAAGCAGGGTTATGCCATAGCTTTTAGAGCCTGTGTGCCACAGTGAAACAAAAATGAAGTTTTTATAAAGAGAGAAGTCAATAGGGTGTTTAAAAATTTGAACTTCAAAATAGGCAGTGCGGAATATGTCATGTAACTATGGTGATCACATTTAAAGGCTGAAACTATGGTAAAGTGATCAATAAAACAAACTTCTTACAAAAAAAAGTGCTTGATGAATAATTACCATTACATAGATTTAGTCTGATCTGAGATGGCATTGCTAAAAGAAAGATGGCCTTGCTAAAAGAAAGATGGCGTTGCTAAAAGAAAGATGGCATTGCTAATAGAGAACAAACAAATCCTTCAAAGTAAAAAATTGTAAATGTACTTTAAAAAGTAAGTAAATTATGTAGAACCTGGTCAACATAAAATTTAGAGTTCTTTGAAATACGTTAACACAGGTGAAACACAGATCGTTGTGGTGTTAACTTACTATAGGAACCTCAATGAAATATTCAAATGTTCAAAGTCAACCAAAATTAGTTACTTAGCTACATAGATTAAAGAAATACTACTAGTAAAGAAGTACTTGATCTTTTCTGCAGTGGCAACTGCTACATTTTATGAAGCAAATATGCTATTTTATTTTATGGCCATTTAATGCAAATTTGATACTATAATTGTTATATCCCAACCACGTATGTCTTAAAATTATATATATTTTAGATATGCATGCAGATTTCAACCATCTTTCAAACATTGCCCCCTAAAAAATGATCCAGGAGCAACAATTCAGATTAATGTATTGCCAAATGCTGTAAATGTAAATGAAATGCTTTTGCAGTTTGAAATTATGTAAAATATCATTTAACTAAACTAAACATTTCTTTTGCATTATTTCATTCCATGATATTTTTTAGCTTAATAAAACTCATTATATATATTTTTAAGTTTTCCCTCTGGAAAACCATACTATACCACATCTGAATAAAGACATTATACAGATGATCAGCTAAATCTGCAAATACATTGGAAAGAAGAATTCATTAAATTGTCCTATGAAAAGGCATGTATTTCCCAATGCAATTCGGCAACTGACCAATTACTTTTCTTTGTTTTCTGCATTCTATGCATGAGGAAAATTCTGTACACAGTAATCGACAATAGGTGGAAAAATAAATCTTTAAAGTAAATGACTCCCAGTGTTGACCATTATAGTTACTCCTTTAGTTATCCATTGCCCTGTGGGGATATGGATCACATTTGACCCAAAGGACATCAGAGAGCTAGATCAAGATCTAGTCAGTGTGTGAACGCAGCAGCTCCCAGACATGACACATATCCTGTGAAATGTCTACAAATGTTTTTTTTCTCTCCGTATTCTTGCCCTTACATGCTCATAACATATTGTAAATCTTTACCTCACACACACTTAATTACAGCACAAATTCACTGCCATTCAGCAACAAGAGCAGCTTTCTGTATATGTCAACCTTGTTAGTATAAGTTTGGAACCACTTTCATATTAATAATTGGTGCAAGTGAAGCTCTTAAATTGTGGATTGAAATACTATAAGCTATACACTAGGATGTACTTGAAGAGGTTTTATTCAAAATACAAAAGTGTTTTTGGAACTCCAAGCAGTCCAGTTTGATCCCTAATTATTAAATGCAAGGCATTCTGCATTTTTAACTTATTATAACTTCAGTATTGGATGTTTTGCAGATGTACTTTCAGCAATTTGTTTTATATAATTGAAATGGAAAGTAATCCCAATCCCAATCACCTCTAAAATGCTTATTTCGAACTTTTGGAAAGAAACGTAACTAAAGAATCAATGACACAGTTAATTGTAAAATTAGAAATTACTAGTGTTTTACAATACATGTCATAGATGTGTACATTTGCCAAGGAAAAGTCACAAGTCATAAATAATTGTATAATGTAAAGCATTCTATGAAGAAATATGCTGAAAAGATGTATTTTTATTAATAGCTAAGTACTTGGCAGTATTTCTCTTTGATCCCAAAAAAAAACCATCCAAATGATTTCCATCATATCTGTGTGCCACAAATTGCACTCCTCCTCAGCCTCGGACCAACACCCTGAGTACACAACTTAATATCCAAACCACGGGCAGACCCAGAAAGCCTAAAAGCTGGCTGAGGTTCACTCTTGCGTGACGTAAAGCCACACTGTCCTGCCTCTGTGTCCCTGCCCCTCCTGGACAGAGCCGGCAGCACACTGTGCACACGTCCCAAACCCACAGCCTCCCCCCGGGCCCACGCTGCATCAATGGACCCTCAGTGCAGCAGCAGTGTTAGCTTCCAGTCTGCCAGCACCACTGGCAGCTACAGTGAGCTGCCAGGGACTGCTAGTACCTCTGCCAAGCCTGAGCCATTCAGTAACGGAGCAGAGAGAGAGAAAAAAGAAATGCCGGTTACTGTCACATATTCAAACCACGACTGGTTGGAGAGATCACTTTCAAAGGGCTTTATTTGAAATGAATGAAGATGCTGTAATATATCTAAAGATATCATAAAATGCCAGCATTTCTATTAAAACAGTACAGATGAACCCAAAGCACGGGAGTTTAAGTGTGCTCTGTCTAACAAAACTTAGAGATCCAGGTACAATGACTAAAGTTTTGTTTCATCCCGGGAAGTGGAATTAAGGCTTAGCGATATGAAAATATTCCTGCATACTGTGGATACCATCAGTACTTTTCTACTCTAAAGCCCCTCTTTGTGAATGTTAAGTGCCACTATATCCCGCCCCACTCATCACCCCCCACATACCTACCATAACCTTTTAGATTTTGCGAGATTTCTCCAGAGCTAATGTTGACCTTTTCATACAAGATACATGCTGCCATCTTATGATATTACAAATAACTCATTAAGTCAAAAATTACTATAGAGAGATGCTACTTTTGAAAGTTTTCCATGACCCCTGCAGCCCCCAGTTTGAGAAGCACTGACAAACTTTCATTACATAGAGAGCATAATTAGGCCTGTTTACCTGTTTACAGGCACTGATTTAGAGCAGTGCTTGTGTGAAAAGTTGCATGAAAAAAAAAAACACTGGCTCTTTTGTGTGTGTTCTGACTTATCAAACCTCATAAATATTAAAAATGGTGACATATCCTGAAAATGTCTTGAATGTATTGAATGTATTGATATATTCTTCCCATATCGCCTGGAATATATGTTTGTGTAAGTATTAGCACAGGATTTGCTGCTTCATACATAGGATTTGTACGCAGCAGTGGCTAAAATGTCCTTATTATTTTATTTTTAGAGGCTAAGGGCACATGAGGCAAGCCTGCCACTCTTCAGACCAGCAGTGCGAAATAATCAATTTTTCCGGCTGTGCAGGTACAGTGTGGTCTGTTATAAAAAAGCAGTACGAAGAAGGCAAAAACATGAAGAAGGACAGCTCTGTGTGAATGTAATGATTAGTGTGACAGGATTATATATGATCACATATACATGCATAAATGAATGTAAAAGAACCTAGAAGTGGGCTGCTCTGTATCAGAAGATGCATTTGTTTTGTACTTGTGTATTGTGTAGAATCTTTTTTTTTTTTTTTTAAAGCGTAATTTTTTAGGAGGGAGTAGTCATCATGGGTTGTGACAGTACACATTTTGGACTCCTTTGTGCAGTTCATTTTATTTCATTTATTTATTTATTTGTGAGCCATATGTTTTGCCCTGGGAAACAAAACACTGTGAGCCTCTCGTGCTGTACGTGGCGCATATGGGGAGCAGACAATAACCTTTCGGATAAGGTCAACCTTACAAATAAACCCCTATTAAAAGCCACGACAATAAATGCCAAAGGAGAAGTGGACGGTGATGAAGCCTGGACCTGACATGCAGCACCTTGCCCTTTAAAGACGCTTGTTATTCTGAGAAATCAAGATGCAGCACTGATTTATTTAAAGCTGCGCTTTTTAAGCCTACACTGTTAAAGACAAGCCCGAGGAGCCTGTCCACACAATCGCTTTCGAGAATAAGAGGATGTGGCATGCTACTGGAAAGATAGGCCGCAGCAGGTTGCCATGCAACAGCGCAACTTCCTCTTGCTTTAAACCTTCGCTGTGCAATGCACACATGTAAATGTGCACAATGCCGAGGTAAATATTGACATTGGGGTATTTTCTCCACTACACCGACCAGCAATAAAGCAGTTATTAGGAATATTTTCCTGAGGTGAAATATCTCAGAAATATCTGCGCTGAGGAATACGGAAGCAGGGTGTAAAAGTGCCCAACTAGTGTAGTCGTCATAGCACTGATATATTCCTGTCACCTTCAGAGAGGAAAATGCTTTTCTAGAGGCACACATCCAATACCCCCGAGACTGTGAGGAAAGAGCACACAGGATTCCAGCCACGGAAAGCAGGCAGATCAAAGCTCTCTGCTCCTGCTCTCTGCATCTCAATGGGCAGCACTCTACCGTCAACACTACAGCCTCACATCCTCATGTAACATTTGCACATCTTTGACTTTCAGGGCGCATGTCAGTCCTGCGAGAAGCCACCAAACATGGCCGAAAGACCTCTTCCACTCCATCTCTGAGCTCTATTGATTCAGCTACGTGACATGGTGCAACGCAGTTGCCCCTCATGTAGCAGAAAGGGTGCTTCTTCAGACGCACTCATTCTTATCTGCTGTAGAAACACACTATGTTAAAGGTGGACTGCGACATTCACAATTTATTGCACAGTTGTTCTCATACAGTGTGTTTTCTCTGCCACAATTTGGTCTGCGCATTTTCTTTATCACCATTCTCTTCGTGGAGCTCACAAGACCCTTGCAAAATATGACAACATTCACATGAGTTAAAGCAACAGCCAGGCATAAAAGGACCAGTGATGGCGCTTTTGTACTTGATGATGTCACTGAAATAAATAATAATGGTCTGTTTCATCAGTCTGTCAGCAACAGTACATTGCTTGCTCTCTGCATTTTCTTTGTGCTATCGTTTCTAAATGAATAGGGAACTCTATCCATATGAATTCAAGGATTTCTGGAATTTTAGTGCAAATCTGAATAGTATGTAGGGGGAAACGATATCCTTAACACCAATCATAAGGCAACATTTATAAATATATCAAAAATAGTCATTCACAACTATCTTTGTTATAAAAATGGTACAAAAACTTTGTCTGCCACAAGTGAGAGAGACATATTTTTCAGTTCCTCAGCAGATTTGACACTTTTATAGCCCAGTGTATGTAGGATCTTTTGACACACAGTTTGCGTGTAGTCCACCATATCAAAGGACAGTTTGAGCCTCCAGCTTTCGGCGTTGGCCGCAGAGTCTCTCACTGTTCCATATTTGTGTTTGGCTGAAAGCTCATTACTCCCTCTGGTGTTTGCCTGAATCCAATCTACCACATTTTTGTCCATGGATAGCCCAAGGTAGTCATAGATATCCTTGGTTTTCTGGAGAGGGTTCCTTGCTAAGTCCTCATATCGCACCAACATGTATTTCCCCTTCAGCCAGTAAGGGTGGCTGAGACCTGTAGAAACTGAGCTCAAAAAGTCCTCACATACCACTGTCAGCTGAGTCAAGTCCAGGTTGTAGGGTTTCCTCCCTGTTGCCCTCCAGATTCTCCACAATCGGTAGGTGTCCCGGAAGGTCTCAATGCGTGAAGCAAGAATACCTCGAGGGTCTCTCACCAGCTGGATCACCTTCAAGTTAAGACGAGGATCCTCTACCAGTGCCCGCAAATCTCCTATTTCAGGCACCCGCACAATCTTTATGGCCACATGACGCTTATCCCTGCAAGACTCGGCTGCAAGGGTCATATTAAGAGTTGTACATTTCTTGACACAGTCGCCTTCTTCCACATTGGCCTCCCCAGGAGTGAAGGCATCACAGACTGGTTGGGAGCAGAGCGCCCGGCTGGCCCCACGACGGAACAGCTTGTCTGTTGTGTGGTTGGTTGGTGGTGGCTTGATGTAGCTCTCCAGGAAGTGCAGGTCACAGCCATAGAGGCTTCGGAGTAAGTCCCGACTGGCCCCCAGCATCACTCGCCTGTCCGCAGTGTTACGGCTGTGTGAAAGGCGAGGAATAAGGGCTGTCTGGACATGGTAAAGCGGCTCAAACAGGTAGAAAATGTCTGAATGCTGATTCAACAGCTGGCCCACAAAAGACGAGCCACTGCGGGTAGTGGCTAACACCAGGATATGGGTCTTTCGCGAGGCGTTGAAGGTGAAGTAAGCATACTCGTCACATCCACGCTCAAAGGGAGCGTCCGTTTCCTGTGACCCCAAGGTGCAATTCTGCGGAATCGACACTGGGCAAAGCTGGAAAGGCTTAGAGGTGAAGGTCCGGATAGCTGTGTACTGGATGGCAATGGAGGCCAAGGCTAGCAGGATCACAGCCTTCCAAGAACATTGCATGGCTGGGAAACTTCATTTAGACTCTGCGGACTGGAGCTGATCCTATCTAGAGTGCAGAGAAGGAAACGTTTCGTTACTGCCATGCAGGGATATGACCAGCAGCAACACAGAGTGAGCATTCATGCCTTCCAATGACCGCAGAGGAGCAGGCACCCATAAATACAGCGGTGTTTCCCTTTGCAAGGCAGGCTGTTCAGTAGCAACAGCGCTGTTCAGTCTACAGTAAAACATTCATAAACATTTTTTATTAGTGTTTTATAATCAAAGTGACATCAGACTAAAAATGTTCAGCTGACGTTTTTCTGAGCCAATCTCATTCTAAACCGTCTCCACAGAAAACGGAAGTGTGTGCACACATATCCTTAGCAGCTACAAGGATCTGGTTAATTTACCATAGGCATCTACGCCAAACAGAGCTGCTCAGCCACTGATGGTTAATATTTTAGCCTATGGGAGATTCTGGGGATAAGAGATACAGTTCAAAAAAATTAAGAAACTACATGAGTGCATGTGATTCATAAGAAGTGACTCAGTGTCCGTGTCCATCTTTCTATTGCAGTCTACCCATAAAAGTTGATTTCCTTACATTTTCTTTAGGAGAATACAGATATCCCACTACAAAAATGGACTTAAATTAGTTGTGTACAATTTCTATATTCTTATCCATGTAGTTTCAAGCTTATCATTTTTATAATTATAATTTATAGAAGCAAAAGCTCAGAAAAACCAAATAAACATACAGTGAAAGGCTGTGGACCCAAACAGAAGACACATGTGGATTTGGTCTAACAGCAGAAAGACTGGAGACATAAAGAAGCAGCAGAGATCCTGGCTAGAGTCTCATAGATGTGAGCTCGCCCCAGACAGAATGGAAGTATAACCTGGCAGCAGGGAGACTGAGGTCTGGACCAGGTGCGAGATGAAAACGCAGCCACGCAGAATGCATCCTCACGCGCACGGGACCCCAGTGTGAGCGCGAGCCCGTAGCGGAGACACTCACCTGCCTGATGGTGCTCGAGCTGAGGCTGGGGAGTCGTGGTGAAGCTCTAGAGCAGCATCCGTCCACGCGCAGCCTCCCGGCCTCCCCCCGCCGACCACGCAGGAGACCACGCTGCCCATCCATACAGCGTCACGCGCGCGCCACCCACAGAACCCCAGCCGTCTCGCGCCCCAGGTAAACACGCATGGCGGTCAGGGCTCGTGGCTGGACCTGTGGGAGCGCGCGGAGTGGATGAGGAAAAATGTCCGAAGTGATGCAGAGGAGCCGTGCGCGCGCGTCAGACTGAGAGAGAGAGAGTGATGAAAGCCTGGACCACCCCTACAGCAGCCACCCCTCTCTCTCTCTCACTCACTCACTCTCTCTCTCTCTCTCTCTCTCTCTCTCTCTCTCTATCTCACACACACACACACACACACACCCTCTTCCTCTCTCTCCCTCTCTCTCAGTCTTTCTCCCTCTCTCTCACTCACTCTCTCTCAGTCTCTCTCTCTCTCTCACTCACACACACATACACACACACACACTCTCTTTGTCTCTCTCACTCTCTCTCTCTCACTTTCTCTCTCTCTCTCTCTCACTTATAAAGTTTGGGGAATTTAAAGAAAATTAAACGAATAATAAATTAGCGAATGTAACATTTTTTTAGAGTGCACAATGTAAAAAATGTAATATATTTTTAAGATATTAATATTGATATAGAGAAATATATCTCTTTTAACTCTTTTCTGCCCCAACCCCATCTCTCTCTCTCTCTCTTTCTCTCTCTCT
>JBBPCZ010000019.1:9307603-9322114 GCA_037974445.1 Brycinus macrolepidotus | reverse complement strand
AAAAAAAAAACTGCGTTAACGCGCGATAAATTAATTGTTGGCGTTAAGTAAATAATGCGTTAACGCGATAATAACGCGTTAAGGTTCCCAGCACTAATAGAAATATAGAAGTATAGAAATATATATATATATATATATATATACACACCACTATCATGAACATGTTTTACAAATATCATGATAACAGCAGACTAATAGAAATGGTCCGCATTGACTTTGAAACAAGTTTTGTTACGTTAATTAACATTAAGAGCTGATAAAGTTTTTACCCTTTTCTGTAAAATGACTTTTTTGGTAAATACACAAAGCTTAGGATCAATATTACTTTAAGGTCATGAAAAACATACACTCCTTCTGAAACAAAATTTGAGTGGCAGTGTGTATTTAATAAGAAACTATGAAACTTTTATTTTATTTTTGAATTCATATATGTGCTTTAAAAGTTCCTATATTGGTCTTCAGGCCATTCAGTGCCATACACCTCAGATGTCAGATTAAAATTTTAAAAATTTTAAGGCACAGCTTTTATGGTACTGATTCAGTGGGTTCAGTGCCCTGCAGTTAAATAAAACTCAAAATAGGTAGTGAAGTAATTTGCTTTAAATTTTAAAGCTGAGCTGACATTTCTTTCTTTTTTTACAGGGTACTTTTTGGCAGTGAAAATTATAAAAAAAAACATATTCAGCCAACTTTGTACGGGCTTAATGAACACTTTCTGTCTCTCTCTCTCTCTCTTTCTCTCTCTCTCTCTCTCACGCACACACACACACACACAGACAGACAGACAGACAGACACACACACAGACAGACATTATGGTAGAGAAACAGCAGTGAAAAGCTATAAACAGAGAACTTAGTGAACACTGACTCGTACAGTTCTGGTTTCACCTCATGCCTTGCCCTTTCCCGGCAGCTATGACTGAATGCTGATGAGGGATGGCAGAGTTTGAGCATGTAAAAGTTTGACAGCAGAGAAATGTTTATGATGAGCACAGCACAACGTGCTTTCACAGCCACGGTATTTCCCCCTGGAGCGAGTGCCGAATTGTGCTCCTCCTTATTTGCATTTATACCTCATTTTTTTCCCCTCATTCAGCTAAAACTGCTTAGAAAAACTCGATAAGACTGGAACGCCAAGACAATGCCTGACCCGTGGCCTGGCAAACTAAGCTACTGCACTGTATCTAATCAGAGATGAGTGTCCAGACTCTCAAACCCACTGACCTTCACCTCAAGGTCTGATGGACAGGAACAAAAGCTCAATTTACTTGTCGTTGCCTCACAATTTCATCTTTGAGTCAGTCTGAAGAAAGTATTCCGCAGCTTGAATAAAACTGGACTGAAGAGCAATAAAAAGGGAAAACATTGCCTGTAGGGTTTTTTCACAGTGTGGCAGTGATCAGAACACTTGACATGAATTAGTTACTGGAATTTTTGTGGCAACTCAGTAAAACCCACAGGGAAATATAGAATTCCATATTTTAGAGCATGTTCAGATTTGGATTCATAATATTTTCACGGTCTTGGCTGAAAAATAGCAGCAGATCAACAGCTGGTGATTTTTTTTTTTATATATATATATATAAGCAGCGCAACACTGTACAGATGGTTTGTCTTCATATTCAGAATTTAATGAATAATCTCCCAAACATAAAACAACAATGCTAAGCAGTGGTGGTATCTCATTACACTATGTCTTGAATTGAGCCGAACAGCTGCTAATTAGTTTTGGGACTTTCTAGGTGACAGTAACTTTGAAACAATATTGTGGTTGGGAGTTTAATCAATGGACACAGGCAGCACAAATCACACAGCGTAACTTAGATGATTGCAATTTCAAGCACAAGAGTAAGACGGTCATTAATTGCACAAATCTGTGACTCTGTCCATTCACCGCACTCTGTGCATTCCTCAGAGCTAGTGTGATTTGAAGTCTTATTCGTGGCAAGGATAATTTGTTTCCCCCTCTGGCAATCATTCACTTGAGAACAGGCTGGGGCTTCAACAATAAAGAGTCAAATCATTTGTTTTGAATGCTGGGAACTTTTATTACCCATGGTAGCTTCCCTGGTCCACATACTTTGTTTGGTTGCAGTCTGCTGGTGAAAGTAGTTGGTTTTTAGCAACTCCACTTCTGTAAGTGAAAAGAAAGTGGAAAAAAATAACAGAGAGCAAGAAAACATGTGATTTTTTGGTTGTGAAGTAAGCCTTTTAAAATGTGTACTATATCATTGTGTTGTATTAACAAATGGCAGACCACTTAAATAGTTTAAAGAAATTCAGAGTTTTTGGCTCAACAGATTACTGGGATTGAATCTTCACTGAAGCTCATCCACTGGGTATTACATTGGCTACTATGTCCACTGAACATTATAGTTTCAGAGTAGCCAGTTTATTAGTTTATGGTAATTTGTAACACCAGTACCATCGCAACATATGTTAACATCCCATTTACATGTGTTAATGCTGTGTTCAGGATGGTCCATCACGCAAATAATGTAATCAGTGGTGGTCATTTAGGGGTCCTTTTCTATTGAAGGACAAGGTGGAGCATTACTGATAAATCACACCTGAACAGTATGTGTATGTGTAAACTTACTAAGTGTGCGTACATGGTCAGTGTTTCTGATAAAATGGCCAATGAGTATAGGCACAAGCCTGGTGTACCGAATAAATGAGCAACTCAGTGTGGATCTCTGTATAATCTAAACCTTTGCATAATGTACTGGTAACAATGCATTGGCATGTATGGACCCTCTTTAGAAAGAGCAACAAAAGGACCTTTGAGTAACTCCACAGAAGAACCATCAGTTTTGTGAGTGTGAAGAAAACCCTTTAAATATATAAACTCTATAAAATTTCTTTACCAATATGGGTTCTTCCAAAAACCTTTACATTATGTGAAGGTTCTTTAAACTTTAAAAACACTCGTATCTCATTTACAAAATCATTATTTTGTTATTTTAAGAACCATTCACTGAAAGGTTCTAATGGAAACAAAAAATGGTTCTCCTTTGGTGTCACATAAAATGGCTTTTTTGGCACCCTTATTTGGAATAGTGAATTGGGTCAAACCACGGCTCAGCACCTGGTCAGCTTCCCCCTCATTTTTCCTCTCAAACATAACTAGTCTCTCCTGCTGTTAGAGATCTGTAAGAGAGCATCAGTAGACCAATAGCATGCACACTTGATTTGTAATATTATCATTTAATAGCATAGGAAAATTATACACATATCATGTCATATAGTGCATTACACTGTACAACATTTCACTGTACCACATGTCTGAAGTACCTTAAACTGGAAGTCATATTCAAAGCCATAATTCAGTAACATTAATCAGTGTCACGGTGGTTGATCATGTGCAAACCTGACTGACTAGTAGAGCTGTTTTTGACTGATGTTAATTATGATGGGCTGCACTGACAAGCCTGTCATGAAGCCTGCTTGGAGATGAGAAGTTCAGAATGTCCTTTGAGAGCATTAATCACATCTGACTTTCTCTGACTGTGTTTTAGTGACAGCTGCTCTTTTGCATACCCTTCAGAGTGCTGTGTGACAGGCAAAACACTCCTTTGTGCTTTCATCCTTTGCCCTTTCTTTATAAGAGTGGCAGATAGCCTGTGAATTTTGGAAAGGTTTGTGAACCTGACAGTGCAGGGCTGTGTTGACTATGTATGGCTTTATGGCTCGGCAGATGCAGCAGTATTAGATTTCTGAAACAAAATTAAGCAATTTGTGTTCCTTTTGGTGGTTTACTCCGGTCAGTTTTTTACACAATTACTCCATTATAAACTATGCAATGCGTAGCTGGTGCAGCTGGGGGCCTGGGGGTTAGGGAGTTGCCCCTGCGATTGGAAGTCTGTGGGTTCGATTCCCAGGACTGCCAGTGGCACCACTGAGGTACCCTTGAGTAAGGTACCGTCCCCACACACTGCTCATGCTGGTGGCAGCCCACTGCTTCACTTGGTGAATGGGTTAAATGCAGTGAAAGAATTTCACATTGTTCACAATGTGTGCTGTGCTGTAGTGTGTCCACACGTGACTATAAGGGCCACTTTACTTTTAGGTATGGTTTGACCTGGGCATTTACATTTTTGTGGGATGGAAGTACCTTGGGTTAACTTGGGAGGCAATCCATCCCAGACCCAATTCCCAAATTTTTGGCTGCTCAAAAAAATTGTCACAAAATTTTCATTTGCTCTTCCAATAAACAGAAAATGGTGAGTGTGTGGATGTTTGAACCTTTTTTCATCTTACACAAATAAATGAGTCCACCAGTCTGCCCTGGAACTGAGACTCCTAAGGCCCCCAAACGTGATATAAAATTCAATGTTGTTGTAACTCAAGGCAGAACTTGATGCAAGCTCTCAAGCAGAGTTCCTTAGAAAGCTGGAAAAAACTACATAGATAATAAAGAGACACTGAACATATAGCACAACCAGGATCAGAAAATGCTCAACTTGAAGTGCCACTGCACTGGACATCTTCCCTGCTCCCCCTACACACCTGACTCAACTCATTTACTAATCGATAAGCCTTTCAAGAGGTTAAAATGCCAGTGTTAGAGGAAGGAAAACTCTAAAATGTGCAGTGCAAGGGGACTACACCATCATGATTCAGAAAAAAGACAAAAAAGCCCAAACAGTAGCAAGACTTCAGATATTTCATGACAGATGCATCAGTAGAATGGACCTGAAAATCTCATTACATCAACATGCATTAAAGTTAGGAACAACATTGTTCTGTTCTCCTAAATGTGTAGAATATCAGTGATGAGGTTTTGTTACAATAGCAATGGCCCATAGGCCAGGGTGATTACAATGGAATGGAAAACAAATGGATTCAGTGGTCTGGGGTACAGTGTGCTGATTGGTAGAATGATGCTGGTGTGTTAGTTTATTAAAAATTTGTTTGTGCCTATTTTTCATTTCTTTTGTTTCCAACCTGTACAATGTCTGATGAAAAACTGATGAGCAGTCCAAGAAAGTCTAAATAGTTGTCTCAGTTATTGTTACTGTTAAATGACTGAAATGATATAATGATATATCATCAGTGTGTAGTAAGTAATTTTAGAAAAATAAAAATTAAAAGTAAATTGTGCAGGTGCAGTGTTCAAATGACAGAAAAATGAAAACAAAAAACAAAAAAAACAACGGAGATACATATTTGATTTTTATTTATTTATGTGTTCTTGGACATCTATGATATACAACATTTCGTAATACTCAAGGTGCACCCTTTTCTGGCAATATATCATAAATCATCTCCAGGAGACTGTACAGCATATTCTTTTGCCTCACCCTATTAAAACCTTCATCATTAATTCATCGGTAGAAAAGAGAATCAAAGATAGAGTATATGTATCCTCATGTATTATATATGATATATAGATCACTTTATTCTAAGCACATGTTCATTGCAGTGGGAGACACTTACCCAGTTCTTTTAACTTCTAAATTAGTTTCACCATAAGGCCCAAACTACAGACATAGGAAATCAATAATAATGATGTGAAATGTTCTGTTGCAAAATCAATACTGCATGTTTGTTACACTTGTGCTGGTATACTGTACCAAAGTCAAATGATTTTGAAGCCATAAATTCATGTAAATAAACATAGTTACAAATCAAGACAACCAACATGATCAGAGCTCTAGCATAATCCGACTAATGATTCTTCTGACAGAAGAAGGTATTGTACATATTGCAGCTCTTAAAACAAATTGAGTATTTCAACAATGGTAGCTTTTTAGGAAAAGTAAAAAAAGAGACTAGTTTTAGGACTGAATTAATGATCCTGGTCTTGTATTTGGTATCAGAGTAGAGAAGACCAGTCGAGCGCAATGCCTTCTTTTTTCTTTTCCTTTTTTTCAGTGACACCACAGCTATGTAAAATGAAACCAGGAGCAGCAGATAACCATGTGCACTGGGCTCATGTGTTAGTCTGCCCTTTATATACACCGCATCAAGGGCTGCATGCATGAAATTTAGTTTTAAGCATTTGCCTCTAGAGGCATGTGTACAAAACATTTCTGTGACATAAAAACTGGAAATGTTTTGCTTTACCACTGTTTGGCATGGATTCTGGTATGAAATATGTTTCACTGAACAGTGGATACACACTTCTGCAAGCAAAACTGTAAATTTCATTCCAGTTTCACACCAGTCAACTGAACATCTCAACTGGCCAAAATTGCCAGACCTAAATGATGAATGACCATCAGCTGGCCTTAGTTGTGAGTAGTTCCAACCTCAACCTCTGTCTGAACACTATTGGTTTTGAGCACACCACTATATGTCATCAAAATTAAATCGTATTCCAGTTATTTTGGACAATTTCTATTGGTCCATTTATCATGAAGTATTTGCAAATTATAAAGATCAACTTGCATTTTGCTGTGAAAATGTAACAACTGTGAGGTTTTAATGGACACATCTTTTTTGTTTCTTAGCATCACTTATAACTGATAAGAAACATGACTGACATTTATGTTTTACCTTCAAAAACTGAAAATAGACAGTTAAAGAACAGCAATACTGAACACATTCTGCATTTTAAGAAGAGCTGAGTGTCAGAAGCAGCTGACTTTGAAACTGACTTGATCTATTTAGCATGGGTTCAATGACAGGTACTTCCCCCATGTCTGTACTTCTATAGTAGGGCTCAAATCCTTAAAGCCCTGGCCCCAGATGATATATTAGCAAAGCCAGTCTTTTGTCTGCTTGTGTACTTAATCCTAAAGAGAGAGAGCAAAAAATAGGTCACTCTCCTGTTGCTCAGTAATAGGAGATGAATGAATATCATTAGTGTAGATGGTAGATGCAGGTCACCATATGCTGGCTCCTTGTCCCATTCGGCCCTGGTAGTTGCATGCAAATAGGGTGATAAAAAGGAATGTTAAAGTGGGAAAAATGCCCACTGTGATTTAACATCTGTTACAAAAATGGTGAAATTGATAGTTCTGTGCATCCACTAATAGACACAGTAATGTATAAAACTTTAGTAGAAAAGAAATGGCTTGGTGTCAAAATGACACAGACCAGGTCATGATGGCATGGCAAAATGCAGTTGGAAGGATCTGAGTCTCTTCACACAGTGCCTCACAAAGCCTTAGAGTGATTATAGAAAGCTCCCCACACTTCTCTGCTATTCCTGCTTGGTACGCTCCTTCAAAAAAGGGTCCAAAGTGGTTCTTGGCTCAGGTGTCTTCGGAGCTGCCGCATCCATACAGGCAATCTAGGCAACCTAGAGCGGCACACCAAATTACTGTCACCTGTGAGACTTGATTGCAGAATACATTTTACAAAGTACTCTGGGAGTGGCTGAGAAATGTGTCAGGCATTGCTCAGGTTGTCTCTAAGACCACCCCCACCATTCACTAATTCACCAGTCGTAGCTTAGCAACCCATAACCAGACAAGCAAGGAAAAACTCTGAAAACCTCACTTTGCGTATGGGGCATTTATAAATCAGGGACCCCATTTCAGAGGAGTTTGGGGGGTGAATTTTAGGCTTTACCCAAAGACACAACAGGAGAGGTGTAGGATGTGGACTAAACAGTGTCAGCAACACATTACAAATTAAACCTGATTACAAATTAAACATATCTGAACTGTAGCTAAGTCTGGCTGACCAAAGTCTTTGCTAACTCCTTAGATTTAGCATCATATGAAGCTAAAGCAAATAATAAAAGGAAATCAGCATGAAAGAAGCCATAAATTAAAAGCAGATGTTTTCTAACAGATTATCCATTCACTCCTGAATAAATACAACCTCTACACTTAACATTACCAGACCTGTCATGAGGAGGAGAGTGAACAAATAAACCCCACTTTATGAACTCAAGATACAACTTCAGAATAAGATGACTACTCACCAGTACTGGCTAGCCACCCGTGAATAGCCACTATTGTCCATTTTATTCTGAAGTTTACACTGAAAACACTCATCTAACACTGTAAATGTAACATTACATTACATGCATTTAGGGTCAGTTCACATAAATAGTGAAAGAGTTTTTTACAGGCTGAATCTGACCAACATCTTGGGTATAAAGTGCTGTATTTGGAGCCAGGTTATTGGAAGTATTGTGCAGAGACTTGCCTGGAATGTTATCTGTGTATTGAGTCATGCCTGGCATATCTTGCAGGACTGAAGACATAGAACTAGCCTGATTAACACAATGTCTGACAAAGTGTGTCACAAGGTGTGAATACAGTAGCACTATTTGTCTGTTGTCTGTTATTGTGGAAGCTTTGCAAACCTGAAAAAGGGTTTTCACACTCACAAATCCATTTACACAAACAAGTCTCTGTTTAAAGGTTCTTTAGGCCACCAGGCTTTTCCTCTATGGTATTAATCTGCAGAACACTTTTTAGTTCCATTTAGCACCTTTAGTTTTTATCACCATTTTATAATCTTGGGATTTACTTGAATTTGGTCAACAACAAGCTAAATCCTTTACACATATTATCCAACATCTGCCCTCAGCAGAGATATCTATTCCTAAAATAAAGGTTGCTAAATGGCTGTTGGCTTGGATGTAGAACTGATGGATTTAAAAAAAAAAAAAAAGTAATTTTATATGTCAAATATGTGACTATGAAGAACCTTATTGTATTGTGTGGGGGTTCTTTACTTAAACGTTCTTCCTAATCTGATATACCAGCAATTAAGTGACCAATAAAGTATCATCCATTGAAAGGCTATTACGGTACCAAAAAAGTGGTTCTTTTTCGGCATCACTCCAAGAAACATGTTTTGCCTTTAATTTGAGTGTACACACATAAGCCACACAGAAACACGCACATACGCCTTTGCACAGTTTGTCTATACATTTGTTCTTTGCTTTTGAAGGGTGTGTTGTAGCCCCTGTCTCCTGAGCCCTGCTGTGGGACTGGGCTGTAAGGATGCTCCGGTCAGAGACGGCCCTGAGAATGGAGCCTTTTGTATGAGCTGCATTCATGTGCAAATGCAAGTGAAGCAGAGTAACTTTCCTATGGCCCAGCGTACCATACCACCCTTATCTCACTTTCCCAAATAGACTCGGAGCAAACACGGTATTAACTTGGAAGAATTCCCACAGAAGCAGCTGAGGTTTCCTCCCTCTCCCTCAGTCCTCAGTTTACTGCTTTTGTTTACTTTTCTTATAATGGAGAGACTCTGCCATCAAACAATAGTGACTTTACAGGGGTTTTTTTTGTTAAAGACTTTAAAATATTACAAGTCATGTTATTTTTAAGGATGTTTACGCCATTACAAATTTTTGAGATTACAAGGAAACCTGGGGGGAAATGAATGGAAAAGCTTTTACAGCAATTGTTTTCAGTGTTATTTTAATTTTTATTGTATTCTTGTCAATAAAGTGCAATCAAAATTCAAAAATGTCACTTTGAGGGTTTAGCACACACTCACAATCTGACTAAAATGTATATTTTAATATGTATGAATAGTTTTTATTACACTATGAGTATCTACTAAACTGGGCCAGGCTGTAATCTTAACCACTCTTGTCTTGCAAATATGAATCACAGGTTTTGGGATATTGACTTGTAGACAATTGTAGACAGTAGATATTAAAGGTAGATATCATTTCCATATTATGAGTATGTAACTACTCTTCAACAGTAAATTAATTGTATCAGTATTATTTGTCACACTCTTCTACCTTTAATAAAGTGTTACCATTAGTCCTCAGTAAATTTCCTTAATTGCTGTCAGCTCATAACCTTATTATACAGCCAAAGGTCTTTTTCAGGTCATCGTTATTATTATTTTTCTTTTAATGTCCTATGAAAGTACCAACTGATGTCTGAATGTCAAACAGTAATAAACACAAATCTCAGACAAAAGAAGAATAGGCTGGAGATAGAAAAACCTACTTAAAGCCACACACCCTTAATACTAATTAATTTGTAAATTCATGCTTTGCTGGGATATTTCCCCACAAACACCAAGAGCACTCGGTTCGCACAGTGAGAAAAAAAAAAGACAGAACGGTTACCCATTGTGTATGCACCAGTCTCTTAATTCAAAGAAAAAAGAGATTTTAAAGTCAGACATACAGCATGCTGTAGATGTAAACGAGCCACTGTTTGTAATCCCATGTTGGAATGCTTCCATGGCGCTCCAGAAGGTTTGCCCTTCATCAGATGTTTTTTAGTGGCGTTTTAAGGGATTTTCTATTTGGGGCATTTTTGTTTAATCTCTGTGGACATGGGTACAGCTAGGCATGATGGGAAATCTCCTTTGGAGAGTGTTTATAATGCAGCAGACCTGAGTGAGCCTTAATGCAATGAGCATCACATGAGCTCCTCTTTCCCTGTGTTCCTCTACCCCCCTCCCAGCTGCCATTATCTACCCATACCCCTAAACACAAACCAATAAACTATGCTTTCCATGCCTGGCCTTGGGGTCATCATAGACCAGGCTAATGCATTAGTGCTTGTGCTTACTGGGAATACAGCGTGTTTCAGATGCAACCCACAGGAAGCGTATTATGTCTCATACAAATTGCATTTTAATTACAGCCTTTCAAAATCCTCTTAAGTGGAACTAAATTCAACTTTTCAACCCGTTCGAACCGAAGAGTGGTAAGTGTGGCCATTAAACAAATTTGTGTTGTCTGAATACATTACAGACAGTGTAAACAGCATGCCATGCTGCAATTACTAAAAGAATTAGACAACAAATGTTCACTGATGATACTGCGATTCCGATATCAGGTAGGAGACAACTGACAAATCAAGAATGCATCCAACACATCCTCACTCTGTATAATGAGAAATGTGGTTCACAGCCATTATGGGTTTGCAAATTAGGCGGCTTTTTGGAGTTACTAGCTGGTTTAATTAAAATAATATTATTTTGCGAAATTGAAATACACACTCTTAAGTGTTCCTAAGTGGTTTGTGGCTTGGCTATATGGCTCATTTGAAATGAATTGAAAGGCTCATTACCAAACCAAAAGTGTTCCTCTTTTCAGCACCTTTATTTGTACACAAGTAAGTACTGTTTTGATATACTCCTCACATTGATGCATTTTACAATATTTTTTGTTTTATCATTTTTGTTACATAGTCCTCAGTATTCTCTATCATATAGTGAGACCATAAGCCAGAGGCTTGTATGCACCCTCCACTCTCTATGAATGATAACACTAATCCCCAATCAACTCTACTCTCGCAGCTTCCCAGTTTGAGTTTTCTAATGGTGCATGACCTTTGCTTATCATCAAACAGGGCTGTGCTAACAACACAACTGATACAGACTCATTTTGATCAACACCATGAGGACGCCAGATAAATAACAGCCATGCCTGTGCATAACATCAGCTTTATTTGTGTGATCAGAGAGTACAGTTTTGCAAAATGAGCAGCAAGCTAATGAGTGACAGTGCTCCTAATAAGAGAGCAAGAGTGACTCTAATAACCTTAAAACTGATCTTGTGATTGGACAGCACTGATGTCTGTTGTGAATGACATCAAGCTTATTACTGATGCACAAAATTCTGTTTTGGATACTTACTGGATCTTGATGCAGCTTTGGATACCGTCACAAGATTCTAGAAACCAGTTTAAGACTAGTTTAAATCCTATTTAATGAATAGATCTACGTATTACATAGAGAATGTTACAATATTTATTGTGGACTCCTACAGTAAAAAGGTTCAGTTGTAGGACTTTTGTACTTCTCTTTGTGCTCTTTGTAGCTCTAGACAAAATAAGAAGAAAGGTGAGATCAGTTTTCATAGTTGAGCTTATGCCAATATATGTTTTCATTCCTAATGAAAATCAACATCTTTGACAAGCTTACTACACTATATAGACAAAAAGTATTGGAACGTCTGATCATTACACCAACAGGGACTTTAATGACATTGCACTCAAACACAAAGACTTTAAAAGGAGTTTCTGTGAGAATTTGTGCCCATTCATTCTGTAGAGCATTTATGAGGTCAGGCACAGTCTGCGTTCTTCCACACTGAACTCATCCAACCATGTCTTTATGGACCTTGCTCTGTGCACTGGGGCACAGTCATGCTGGAATAGAAAAGGTTCTTCCCCAAACTGTGTCCACAAAGTTGGAAGCATGGTGTTGTCTAGAATGTCTTGGTATGCTGAAGCATTAAGATTACCCTTCACTGGAAGTAAGGGACAACCTGAATTCAGTAATTAAGAGGTGTGTCCCAGTACTTTTGTCCATATAGTGCAGCTGTTTGTGAGATATTTCTCAGTGAATGTCTCAAAAAGTGTCATACATTTAAGTCAATGAAAAAAATTGATTCTTCTAAAATTCAGAGAAGATTGCTTTTATGGGAAACTAGGCAAAGGATCACTTTGCATACAGAATCTGAAGGATGAAAGAAACCTCAGCGTAATTTTAGAATCTGTTTTATCCCACACATTACAGAAACGTTGATAGTTTTTCCATCCCAGATCAGTGCACAGAAGCATGTACATGCACAGGTTACAAACTGAATATATGTATTTCTACAGGGTTTCCTTAGAATACAGTAGACCTATATCCTCAACAAAATGCACCAGCATCCGAACAACAATAAGAAAGAGGGTGCATACCACCCCAGTTTCAGTGAACTGCATTGTATTTTTTAGGATAGATTTTAGAGTTTATTACTTATTTTTAGCCCTAAATGGCTTGACACCTGTATACCTCACAGAACTGACACTCGACACTTGATGGAACATCTGCAGGTTCTGACCTGCAAATACTTTCTATAAATTATGGAAAAAATAGTGTGGCCTCTTTCTGTTGTCTTGCTTATAAGCTAAATAGGCATACACACTTATAAGAAACCTTTGAAAACATATTTATTTTATTAAGGTTGCAATTCAAATTTGATCTTTCTTTTTTACTTTTTTTTAATTTATCTATATAATCTTCACAGTGTATTTTTTTATTTATACTTTCATTTGATGAAATGTTTTAAATAAATGATAATAATAAATGTAATAAAATTACTCCTATTGAAGAGTATCATCTCTGTTCAAAGCAGCCCAAAGTGGGGTTCAAAACTTAGAGATCACCAGTGACAATGTTTACATTTTGCATTACTTTCAAACTTAATACAGAATGTTTTGTGATAAATATATTGGCAGCATCAAATTTTTGAGTGAAAAGTAGAATCTTTGAAATATTTATGTGAATTTCAGAGTTTCTAAGAACCCTAAACTGATGCAAAAGCCACAGATGAGTAGAATCAGATGCACCTAAGAGTCATCTGAACAGAATAATGAAACGAAGAGAAGGGATAAACCAAAAAAGTCTTATTTTCACGTGGTTACTTTCCTAGCATTATTGAGAATGCTATTTGCTGCAAATGCTTCCATGTTGAATATTGATCATTAATGTACTTGCATACTAGAAATAATTCATAATTTACATGGCATTGCATTGTGCCCATCTACACTGCACTGTGTTCTGATGGCCTGATTGTTCAGTTATTTTGTCAACAACCTATATTTGTTCTCTTCATGAATATAAAGGTGTGTATATGTACAGGGTTCACATATTATGGAGAGCACTTTGTACATAGAAGACAACAGCTTCAGACCTCACCTCACTGCACTCTCAAACCATCCCTCACGCCCTGTCGCACACAGTAAATAATGACTCTGCTTATGTGATGAAGTGGTGAACAAATCTGCTTAAATAAACACTTGGTATAATAACAACACAGTACAGCAGCAGCATTGTGCGGTGAGATGTAGACATCCTGAATCTTTAACTGGACAATGAATTAAATACTTATTTAATAAATAAGAATATTAAAATTAGATTGTTGCTGACTGCACAAAATCTTGTATTTCCATTTTTGCGTTTTTCTTCAGTTGAAAATACCACCTGCCCTTTACACTCTACAAGGTAATGGAACAAGATTCCGTTCTAACTGTTTCCATTGGTGCATTCAACACAATATTTTGGCATTCATCTTTTTTATCCCCTTCCTGTAAAGTTGCAGTTTTGGGAATAAGTGATTTTGTTTCTACAGTAGCATTATGTAGCATGTAATAGTGATGGTTTTTGTGAATTAGCTATGTGAACACTGTGCTTTCAGTTAGTCAATAGGGGTGCAGCGATACAGTTAACACTCAATTCAGTTTAATTCAGGGCTCACAGTTAAATACACTCCCATTATATTCAACAAAGAAAAACTGAAAACAATTAAACATTCTCACAATATTTAGAATGAAATATGAGCAAAGAAAAATTACGACTAGCACAATTTACTAATGAAAGGAGAGCTGGAAGCTGGGGAGGATGGGGAGTGGGGGAGGTATATACTATATGGACAAAAGTATTGGGACACCACTCTTTTTCAGGGTTTGGGTTAGGCCCCTTACTTCCCGTGAAGGGCAGTGAAGGACATACCAACACATGTCTCCAACTTTATGGACACAGTTTGGGGAAGCCTTTTTCTATTCCAGCATGACTGTGCCCCAGTGCACAAAGCAAGGTCCATAAAGACATGGTTGGATGAGTTTGGTG
>JBBPCZ010000019.1:9290066-9300322 GCA_037974445.1 Brycinus macrolepidotus | reverse complement strand
TTCAACTTATTCTCCAGTCTCTCTCAACTCCTGATCTCCCTCTGTATTCAAGTTCTCTCTCTCTCTATATATATATATATACACATATATATACATATATACATATATCCAAACACAAAAATTGCGTTTTCCAACTGCCTCCAACACGCTTGTGGCAAGCGTGCTATAGTGCTGTGTTTTATGGACCCCGGATCTGCTCGATGAACTCGCCTGATCCAAAATATTCACCTCCTCAATATTTATTTTTATTCTGTTTAAAACTCAATTTTCCATAAACTTCTGCATTTTAAACCTATCACCCTTGTTCTATTAAAATTAATTTTACCATTAATTGCATAATAATTAAATTTGCCAGTTTTAACCACCAAATTGTACTCCTTTTATCATGCTTATTTATTATAACATCTTTGTTTTAATCAGTCAATAAATGAATTTATCTAAGGTTTGACGTATAAATCAATTAGATGTAACAATTTGTAACTGTGGGTTACACTCGGGATAAATAAAGTTCTTTCTTATCTTATCTTTTAAAGGAGCTGCTTCAGATGGTTTGTTTCCTCTAATTCTATGCCAAGCCTGGAAAAGTTTCACATCTGTAGCACTTTGTACAATATTTAGTTGTTCCTTCCTGCTGGTGGACAAAGCACCACCTCGGGACATGTGTAGGGTTGCTGAAGTACTGGTTAGGTCCATATTGTGGTCTCTTTGGGGCAGGAGCTTGGGGCTGGCCATGGCTGATATAATATTGCCTGGGGACATGTTGAGACTACAGTAGGGCAGAGGCTTGGGGCTGGCTAAGGTCATTATAGACTGGTTGGTCCTGCTGTTGTGTAAAAAGTGGTCATGGGCTTGCATGGTCTCTATTTGGCCAATCATCTGAGGGGGCTTGGCAGGGTAGTGGCACAAATGTGGTGTACCATCTCCTTAATCTGAGCTATCTCAAAACAAAAGCTTTTCAGGAAAGCTACATTAGTCCACAGCTCTTTCAGCTCTGACAGCAATTCAAGGGTACTTTTGGCATTGTTTATTTCACAGGGTACGTAGTAAGCTGCATATCCTCTTATTTCACTGCATGTACAGTCACAGCTGTCTATGCGATAATGAGTTTCTTTTTGTTATTTCATTCTTTTTCATTGGTACAGGTGAAATTTACCCTCTCTAAGAGTAGCTCATCTGAGGACTTAGTATTCAACAGGAGTGGCCACATGTCTATTCTGATACTGTAGAAAGCAGTGAATACTGTGTGTAAAAATATACTCTGAACTGAAGCTTGATCATACCTGAGCCCTAATTCTGATTTATGGGACAAAAGTGGTAATTTTTGCCTCAGATCCAGAACAAACGTTAGGAAACTCTTTGCTATGTTTTACCTCAGAAGTAAACTGCTTGTACAACTCCGTAGCACTCTTTCCTTGAAAATGGGAGAACTGTATACATCTGAGCGTGGGGATACTTAAGTTTTTCCTTTAAGTAGCTACGTAACTGTGTGCCTGGGGAAATGGCCCTGACCAGAGCATTTACAGTTTCTACCTCTGGGCAGTCTATTCTCATTCTGATGAGTTAAGTTTGAAAATGTCAACTAATCCCTTTGGTCTGGTTAACCTATCTGACCTAAGATTTTGAAGCATTTGCTCCAATGTGAAATCATATGGGACCTGATGGTTCTTTGGGGCTGTCGCTGAGCATCCTGAATATTACTGACAGTGCTAAATTGCTCATTTTCCGCTTCTTTTTGCCTCATTAAAGTTTTCAACTCTTCCAGTTCTGATTCTGTTCTGGTTTTCCAGCTCCATTTCTGATGACAGTAGTCAGTTTAGCAAGTTTGTCATTCAATAACAACAATTCTATCATGCCTCCATCTTCTAATAATGGCACTTCGTTTCTATCTCACGGTGTTTCATAATGTAATTAGAGATATTTGAGATTTGCCTATCACATTTTCTCTTTTTTGGCCTGATATTTCAAAAAATTCACAGATTGTGAATAAATTGTCATGATGGACAGCTGTCCCACTAACTTTTCTTTTTTCAGTTCTTTTTCCAAACAGCTTTCCCAGTGGTACCTCCAAAAATGAAGAAAAATCACAAATATGACCTGATTAGTGTTTCCTCATGAAAATGTTATCTAGAAACTTTTCATCAGATAAGCATTAACATTCTTCAATGAACATTCCGTCAAAGCATGTCTGTGAAACACATTCATCCTGATTCAACAACTTATTTTTCCTTAACACTGCTTTTCTCTTGTCCTTACAGGTGCAGGTAAGAAGCGACATAGCACCTACGCTATTAAAAGGATAAAAATATAAACATAGATTACATCATTGCATTTGTAATACTTTCTGTAGGAAATTTCCATTTGAGATCTTCCCATTTCTGAAATGTTAACCTATCTTCCATTGAGCATGGAAGTTATAGCAATACACAGTTACCTAATGACATATCATTTCAGTCACAATGCATGCATTTGCTTTACCATTTACTCTGAAACAGAACAAAATCCTATATAAAAATACTTTGATTAAACTAAGGTGAATGCTATTACATGTTTTTACAGTATGAGAACCATGTTATGATACCTGTATGAACTGTGAAGCATCCAGCCCTGCATTTTCCACATCTACACTTGTTAAAAAAAACTCCTAGCTACAAACATCTCACATTTACTTTTTGTAGTTTCATATGATCAAGAATGACCACTGTTGCACTTTGACTGCTTTAACAGAAATGATGATCATACCTGAAAAAAGGTAGAGAATCATCATCACCTTAGCAATTGATCTTAGATCAATAAGATTAGTGAGATTACAGACAAAAGTAAATGAAAAAGAGATTCAACAATTCAACCACATTCGAACATTAATGAATTAGATGTTTCTCATGGTTTACCCACTCCAATACATTTTTACCATGTATTCCAATGAGTTTGTATCATATTGTACCATATATTGTACTCTTATTAGTTTTGACCATGTACTCTCAAAATGTTTTTAGACTGAAGATTTGGAATTACATTTATTTCATGAATTTACATGTTTCTTCAAAAGGGTGATTAATGAATGTCTTATTTTAACTCATCACAAGTCACTTTATGAAACAAGTCTCAGGCTTCAGAAAGAAACAAAGTAATGATGATACAGCTGTTGTCATCTCCATCTGCTATCCACTCAGAGCTAGACAATTACGAGTTAGAATTTAGCAGGTCAATGTTGCTAAGCTCTCGTTTTTCACACGTGTTAATTCTCATGTTTTGATGTAGTAGAATGAGCCTTTAATGTACATGAAGTGAAATATCCTATTTTTAAAAAAAAACTCATTTATTAAAATTATAATTTTGCAAGGTTTAAGTATCATTTCTCTGTTAAATAGACTGGATATCAGTTTCAGGGCTTACTTATCACACAATATGTATCACATTATATAACTTGGACACATATGTCACCCAAAGCAGTTAAATACATTTTGATGAATTTACAATGCTCACAGTATTCCCAATGGCTCTATTCCATAGTCTACATTCAACAAATCCACTGTGGATTTAAACTGATTAAACCTTTAAATGTTTCCGTCCATGCACTGTAAATTGCATTTGAATGATTTCAGGGTCCACTTGTTTAGTGAATGCTGTTGGAACGAGGTGTCACTCTTATGTCTGATCCAGTTTGACGTGGTCATCTCTCAGCATGAGACTCACCTCTGTCCCCGTGTGTCTGCTCGCCTGTCGGATTATACTGATTCTCTGTGGCCTTGGGTCAGCGCTGGATTAAACAGCCTCAATCCCAGGTGTCACAGCACTTCATTAATTTACTCACTTTTGTCTGGAAAAGTCCCAGACATTGCTGATAGGGCTTGGCGAGCAGCCAGCCTATGAGCTTTAAATGCAAGGGCTGAACATCAGGGTCAGCTCCAGAGGGCAAGCACGAGGCAATCTACTCCAAATATGGAGCAATGGAGCTAGAGGGTGAGATGAGTATTGACAGCAATTCAAGGGTACTTTTGGCATTGTTTATTTCACAGGGTACGTAGTAAGCTGCATATCCTCTTATTTCACTGCATGTACAGTCACAGCTGTCTATGCGATAATGAGTTTCTTTTTGTTATTTCATTCTTTTTCATTGGTACAGGTGAAATTTACCCTCTCTAAGAGTAGCTCATCTGAGGACTTAGTATTCAACAGGAGTGGCCACATGTCTATTCTGATACTGTAGAAAGCAGTGAATACTGTGTGTAAAAATATACTCTGAACTGAAGCTTGATCATACCTGAGCCCTAATTCTGATTTATGGGACAAAAGTGGTAATTTTTGCCTCAGATCCAGAACAAACGTTAGGAAACTCTTTGCTATGTTTTACCTCAGAAGTAAACTGCTTGTACAACTCCGTAGCACTCTTTCCTTGAAAATGGGAGAACTGTATACATCTGAGCGTGGGGATACTTAAGTTTTTCCTTTAAGTAGCTACGTAACTGTGTGCCTGGGGAAATGGCCCTGACCAGAGCATTTACAGTTTCTACCTCTGGGCAGTCTATTCTCATTCTGATGAGTTAAGTTTGAAAATGTCAACTAATCCCTTTGGTCTGGTTAACCTATCTGACCTAAGATTTTGAAGCATTTGCTCCAATGTGAAATCATATGGGACCTGATGGTTCTTTGGGGCTGTCGCTGAGCATCCTGAATATTACTGACAGTGCTAAATTGCTCATTTTCCGCTTCTTTTTGCCTCATTAAAGTTTTCAACTCTTCCAGTTCTGATTCTGTTCTGGTTTTCCAGCTCCATTTCTGATGACAGTAGTCAGTTTAGCAAGTTTGTCATTCAATAACAACAATTCTATCATGCCTCCATCTTCTAATAATGGCACTTCGTTTCTATCTCACGGTGTTTCATAATGTAATTAGAGATATTTGAGATTTGCCTATCACATTTTCTCTTTTTTGGCCTGATATTTCAAAAAATTCACAGATTGTGAATAAATTGTCATGATGGACAGCTGTCCCACTAACTTTTCTTTTTTCAGTTCTTTTTCCAAACAGCTTTCCCAGTGGTACCTCCAAAAATGAAGAAAAATCACAAATATGACCTGATTAGTGTTTCCTCATGAAAATGTTATCTAGAAACTTTTCATCAGATAAGCATTAACATTCTTCAATGAACATTCCGTCAAAGCATGTCTGTGAAACACATTCATCCTGATTCAACAACTTATTTTTCCTTAACAAATATGGAGCAATGGAGCTAGAGGGTGAGATGAGTATTGATGCACACGAATGTTGATGAATATGTGGCCAGCAGCCCAGTTTTTTTTTTTTTTGTTTGTTTTTTTTTGCGCAAGACATTCATGACATTTTTCTTAGAATTTTTACTTAATATCTGTTTGGTACAGAGAACCATTTGATTTTATATTAAGTTTATGCTGAATTTTTCCAGATGTTTTTTTTTTTTTATAGTACTGGTCTTACCATTGAAAATGTTTATTCCAACTGTTTGTATATTATTTATAGAGACGGAGTTAAGACATTAATAATACAAACAGAAATTGTAATTAAGATTTAAATAATTCATAATGCTTTCATTGGTCAGTCCTACTATAAATACATACATACTTATGAATGCTATGAATGATGTCATTAATGAACTTATTCTGCATTCGCATAATTTATTAACATTCTTTACATAATGATAGGCAATTTGCCAAGTCATTAAATGAAAAGGTTTCCCCATTTTATTTATATTCTGTCATTCTGTTTTAGTCAACACTACTAGCACATCATTTATCATTTTACCATTACCCTATAAAGCCATAAACATATTAACATAGTAAATCTCCTTTACAGATTGTGGTGTATGTAACAATGCTTTCCTATGGAACTCATTATTAAAGTCAGGACAATATAAGGGGGATTTAGTGGAGGGTTCAAAGACATTAAGGTCATGGAAGGGGGATCGGGGTTTGTCTGTGGATCTGAGAAATAAGCTCTGGACTGGTGAACTCCTTGTTCAAGTCAAGACAAGTCAAGTAGGTTTATTGTCATTTCAGCCATATACACGGTACACAGCGAAACAAAACAACATTCCTCCAAGACCATGGTGCAACACAAAAAACAAAAAACAGAACACCACAAGACTACATAAGTGCAGACAGGACAAAATACATAGAGTGCAAACCAAGCAAGAGGAAGAGTGCAAGAAAAATACAACAGCAACAAAACAACATTTAGTGCAGTCGACAAAAGCAGCTACAGCATGTTTGAATGAATACAGTATCACGACAGATACTGCATTTTATGGTGTTGGTGATGTAGGATTACAAAGTTAAGAAACTGTTTAAAATATGCTGATCTTATGTTCTGACAGAGAAACCACATGAAAACCTAAGGTGCAGTACATTGTATTTAGCATTTAAAGTAAATGATGACACCAGACAAATGATTCTCTCAAGCAAGTGGTTCCTGCCAGTTCCTGTTTCTCTTATTGTAAGTCAAATGAGCCAGATTACTGAGATGTTCACCTTTTGTTTGTAATGGCTCTTGGCGCTTCTGCCCAGTCTGTGAGTAGTTGTGATGATTGGATTAGGACTGGTGGGGATTGGTATGAATGGTGCCGGCAGCATGCTTTGTTTGGGGTCGTCATCCAGGTGCTTTGTCTCTAGATCTTAGCACTGCCCCCTAAATGTATAAAGCACAATGTAACACTGTCTCAGTTAGACGACTTTTGGATGACTGCAGTGCCAGCAGCAAGTATCTGAATAAAGAGAAACTTCTGCTTCAAAGATATCCCAAAACGTCTCCTGGTCTCTAAGAAAAATTCACAGCAGTGACATGATGTGCCAAACTGGGAAAAAGCTGAAGTTTGCAAAGTGTCATTGCCATAGATGGCTATTCATCAAAACCGCACATGTTCAAAACATCTAATAAATTGAGAATACATTGTCATTGCTATTACACAAAGGATAAAAAGCGTTATTAAAAAGCAAACAAACAAAACTGTTTTGCAACTGAATGATTCCTATTCTCTGGCTCATTGCACCTGCATGGAATTGAGTGTCTTTCCGTGTAAATTATATGTATAATAACATTCTAACATTATATGGCTAAATTAGTATACATTAAATGCAATACAGAAACTATTAGGAGGGTGCTTGTTTCCATGTGAAAGCTGATTTATCTCCATGTTTTGATGTCACAGAAACACAGCAAAGTCTGTATGTCATTCCAGGTGATTATTCACTTATTTCTATGCAGGTTTGCTGAATCACAGCCAATGGCAGTATCAGTCAAACAGTTGCCAGGATAATGTGACTCATGGTGGTTGCATACTATATTTTGGCTGCTTGCTATTATCTTGCAGATCCTAATGGTGGTTTACTACTATCCTCCATAGTTCATCATTTACAGTGTTTGGCCCTGGTTAAGTGTGTCTAAGGACAAAAAGAAACAAGCCTTCAGGGAATTTGTTAAAAAATAAGGCCTTCCATCACAAATGACTGCAACTCTTCTGCTGTTTTTGTGCATGAGAGAAATGCAAATATTTGCTTTTTTGAATTGTGTGTTGATATCTTGGGAAACAAGTATGCAGACACTACTTCTAAACCAATCACTGGTGAGAATGTGAGGAGTCACTCTTGCGGTTTTGGTTCTTAAACAATAACCAGCCAACCTTTACTCCCCGGGAAAGGAGCGCAGCTTTCCTCCCTGCTGCAGCCGAGACAAAAGTCTCTCTCTCCATTAGAATGAATAAAAGTGACAATGCTCTGTAGGGGAACAGGAAATTGAATTAGGTTGTTATCTCACACACTCAGGCTGACTCCAGCTCCTCTCCATGGTCTTTGTTGTGGCTTCTTCATCCTCTCATCTAGTCTAACTTGCTCATTTCTACCCACAGAATGACAGCTGCTGTTACCGAGCAGAACTTTATGCACATATTCTGCTTGTGTTTTGAACCGCAGTTGGATTTTAGCAAAAGAATTCCTGCAAATGATCTCACTTTGATTTTATAACAAGCCTTGCCCCTGCAAAAGTCAAGATATATCAAGTTATATCGAGGTACATTTAAACCACTTATATCTTAAAACATTTTGAAGACAAATATAGTAATAGACTTTAGGTGTAGGTTTAGAATTCAAAGTTCGTTGCTATGATGAAAGTAGAAAAGCAACATTTTCAGTGGCATTAGTAGGTATCACGGCTGCGCCTCTGGTGCCACGCCCCCAGCTGTCTTGGTCTCCAGAATACTGAGCCTGGGCTCCTCTTCCTTACCTCTCCTTTGGTTTCTCCCTTAACCTAAATTACTTTCACCTGTTCCTTGTTCTCCTGTTCCCTTTTTAAGCCCAGCTCGACCCGGAGACCATTGTACATTCAGCGTTGTGTTTGCCTACTTGTTGTGAGTGCTGTTTTGTTATCTTTCACAGCTTTGAACTCTAAAACCTTTATGCCTGCCTCGCATCTCACTTCACGCTACAGACTGTGCCTCAGTGTTCACTGAATGTCTGGGAGCCACGTCTGTCATTTTGTTTGAGGGGCACTGTCCATTCTTAACAAGGAGCTTGTATTTGGTTTAATACCATGACCTTGGCATCTGAGATTTGACTTTTGCGAGCCAGTGCCGTGCTCAATTTGCCCTTTTTGATTAAATGCGAGCCAGATCTGTGTTTCCTCCCTGCCCTTTTTAATTAAATCTACTGTGCGTCTCTCTTCCCTGCCTTACAAACCATCATGACAGTAGGATGATGATGATGATGACGATGATGAAGAATAAGATGATGATGATGATGATGATGACGATGATGATTATTATTATTATCATTATTATTATTCCACTGGGACAGAGATTTTATAATAACTTCCCTTTGGCCGCAAAAATCCTCATTTAACTTAAAAAACTGATGAACCATAGCAGTGAGGAAAGTAACTGGAAAAGAAAGTCCTCCAAGCCAGGTCATTTTAGCTCTGCCACTGAATTCCAGAGTAACAAACAGAGGACTGCATATAGTGAGGTGTCAAGTGATCCTTGTTGTTAAATGTTTAATAAAGTAAGAGTCAAGTGTATTAACATCATACCTAATAACATAACATAATATAGCAATTGACATAATATCTATGATGGTAATCAAGTAATCTAGCGATTGTTTATATGATGAATTGTGTTTTATAACTCTTTAGATCCCAACAGAATTCTAAAACACCCGGATTGAGATTTCTGACACTTTTCAGAGCTAGAGGATTGTTCTCAACGTTTTACCATAAACCAGGTGAAAATGATATATTGAGGTTCATGATATTTTAAAGATGATAATATGAAAATCAGCACTGACCCAGGACCCAGAACTCAGGACTAAAAGGAAAATTGGCATTGAAATTGTACTGGGCCTTGTACAAATATGGGCAGTAGACCAAGAAAACAACACTTTAACGAAATAAAGAACAGAGATATAAAACAAACAGACTACAACAGATATAATTAACAATGTTAAACATCATCATTTTCTAATTATTCACTACTAGGCTAAGGAAATCATCACGTCATACCCATACAACTAAAGGCTTCACAATTTGCCAAGGACTCAAGTACTCTTCCTAGGTAGCTGAAGCAAAGGTCCTATATCTGGATACAAATCTATGAGCCGTCGCATTTCTTTGAAAGACTGAAGTGAGAGATATTATCCAATAACTGAAAGGGAAATAGAAAAAAGTTCCATTGTTTGGCTCTAGTTTCCACTGCTGAAAGTCATTGAGTGTAAGGAAGTGCATCCTCCCTCACTTGTTTGATTTTTGTAGCTGAACACCCTGGGCATTCACTCCACTTCACCTGATGTGCATGTCATTGGACTGTGGGATGAAACCCACACAGATATGGGGAGAACATGCAAACTCCACATAGAAAGGAATCAAACCTTCTTGCGATGAAGGGACAGCACCACCCCGCCTCACTCCATATCTGATAGACAGCAGATCTGAATGCACTTTTAAGAGCTGCAAATCAAAAGAAAAGCTGAGTTCTAATAGTTTCCACCTTGGGTAAAATGTTCTGCTGAACATGGTTTTGTTGTGCTGAATGTGGCTTTATGATGACCTGTTTATTTCTCAAATTTAGAGTTAATTTCTGAGCTGATTCATCAAGAATGTAAATTAATTCATTCATTCTCTGTAATCACTTAATCCTTGCTAGGGTCGCAGGTACCCAGAGCCTATCCCCAGTGTTGGGCAAGCTACTTGTAAAGTGTAGTGAGCTAAGCTATCAGTTACTCAACAATAAATTAAGCTTC
>JBBPCZ010000019.1:9243954-9272420 GCA_037974445.1 Brycinus macrolepidotus | reverse complement strand
TATATATATATGTATGTGTGTGTGTGTGTATGGTACATGGTCCTAATGTCTAGGGGTCATGTGTAGTTTCTAGGCCCCCTTTTTTTTGCAAAAAAAGATACTGCAGTCACTGTGAAGAGGTTAATGAGAATTTTGCCTATTTTTGAGTAGGGTTAACACTCTATAATAACCAATCAGGGTGAGATCTTGCCTGAAGTTAAACCAGTGCAAACACATCCCTGCAAACTGTTGCCTTCATTTTTTGAAGTGGACTGAAAATTTCATGGTGATTCTTAGGACTGTCTCAGTATCCATATAGCAGACAGCCAACCCCAGGTATGCTCCTACGCTGACATCATATAAAGCCTTGTTTCAAAATTCAATTTTACCTGTCAGTCAGAGGCTGCTTGTAGTATAATCACCTCACACACTGTCCTTATGGAGAAGTGGCCCTTTAGCTTCACCCGGGTCACCGCTCTCCTGGTAAATAAACCAACTATTCTGCTTATTTGCAGCTCATTACCTCCAGTGTCAGGTGTCAAACAGAGTTAAGGTATCATCAGCTGTGACCTTTTCTTCATGGGGTCATCAACTGTGGCTAAGTGACTTCTGAGCTGCAGTTAGTATGGAGATCAAGTGCACCAAGAATACAAATGGGTGCACATACTTACACAGCTTCTGTTTTGCAAGCAGTGGAAGAAGACGTGCTGAAAACCTTTACTTCATTAGAAGGAAACTCTAAATAATAAAGGTGACTAAATAGTTCTTAGCTTAGACAAATGCTTTTTGGGGAAAAAATTCTAAATACTGTAGAACCTTTATATTGCATTGAGGTTCTTTACAGTTTTACAGAAATGTCTTTTCAAAGAGCCTTCTAGAAGCTTCTAGAACCAAAAGTGTTTTTTCCCCTGTGTGATTGCTTTGAAGAACTTTTGTACCTTTATTTTTTCAACCTTTATTTTTTCTCACTATATAAATAAGAGAGAGAATGTCATTTTTTGCAACATCTCCATCCTTCTCCATCAAAATTATGTTCCAAACATTATTCATTATTCATTCAGAGTAAATAAACCCTGATTCATTCATGATGTTTTTGATGCTTCTTCATTTTAAACCATTTCTCCCCTTTTCATTTCAAGCTGAAAGGTAAGCAAAGGGGAAGTGGAAAACATTCCTTAGTCCTCTTCTGACCGCACCACCCCCCCCCCCCCCCCCCACCACCCCACCTCCCCAAACCATGTTAATTCATACAGCATGTCAAAAAGCGAGGCATGGTTGTGATAACATTATTAGAAGGATTGTTTGTGAGGGTGTCTCATTCAATTAATTCAGTTCAGCTGAGTTATCCACTGTGAAAGTATGAATGAATGATTGACTCTCCAGACACCCATGGGAGAAGGACTAATTGAAGACATTTTAAAGCCTTATCTATTTTTAATTCCACGTGTCTCCCCCGTTTATGAGAAGTCACTCGCTGCCGTAGCTATCTAGCCGCTGCACGTAATGTGATTGCTGATGACTCATTCTGTTCTATCCAATTTCCTCACATAATTATCAATAAATGTGTTAAAAAAAATATTGCAGAAGTGAGGGAAGAGTAAAGACGTGCACTTCAGCAAGATGTTGTCCCGTATTAAGGGCCTGCATAGACTACTATATTATACCTCATTCGAAATAGCCGTTGGAATGATGACAGCTGTCATTGTTATTGCCCCTCATTTTGCATCATTTTCAGAAGTGAAATTCAGCAAATGTCTCATTGATGAGAGCTCACAGTGGCAAGCAGCGGCAACACTTGTGTTCGGCATAGCAATGGCAGGATTCTGAGTACATTCCTTCCAAGTAGTTTATTTGATGGCCTGCAGCTATAAGTGCCCCCTTCCAAAAAGGGCACTTTAGCACCAATGACAGCTCCACGGCCAAGCAAGAAAGGATGAAGTTTTAGAAAAATATATGGGCAGATGAAAACAGTTTGCACTGAGTGTGCATACATTTAGTTAACTCGTTTACTCTAAACTTACTATTTAATTATTAACCTTAAGGCTTATTATTCAGGAACTATTCTGAATTTTTCCGTAAGTATTACAATACTAATATGCAGGGCACATAATTATAATAGTGACAAATTGAGGTTTGGGCTCATTTAGAGATCTTTACATTGCATTTACATTACAGTGGAGTAAAGCACTTTTGATTTCTATGGATTTGGGGACAGGCTGCACTTATGCTGCAACAGTGGTGGAAGCAAGAGAAAAGAGCAATAAAAAGTTGGGAATTTCTGACCTTTGTGCAAACAAGAATGTAATTTCACCGGATGATGGCAGATCAAATTGGTAAAATGTGGCAGGGTTCATGCCGTGATGTGTCATGTCCAAAGTTAAGGTGCACAGTGAGATTGTGTTGAGAGGACTGACGAAAATTTGGTGAAACTGTTACATTAACTGAATAATTTTCTTTTTTTATCACTTTCCATGAGTATAGTCATGACCAGTTTGACTACCTGTCACATGATGCTGCCAAGCTGGGAGGATGAAGGCTAGCACATGCTTCCTCCATCACACTAACGCAAGTGAACTCTCAACATGCTTGGAAGAAAACACTAACTGCCAATTCTGTTACAGATGCCTGCATTGGGTAACATCACACTTAATGGATCTAGCCTTCAAATGTTCATTCACTTTTAATTTGGACAGCTAAACCTTCACAAAGCTGCAAATGGTTTGTTCCACCGTAGTGTAAATACAGAGCATGTGGGGTGTTGCAGGGGCTCAAGATGAACCGTTACGATGAGTCCTGAATTAATTTATTGCTGTGCAAAATCCATGTAACACATGAAACTATCCTTGGAGGTAAGGGAAAGTTTCTTTGTGTCCTTATTTGTTCTTATATGTGGCAATAAAGAGCACACAGTTCTACATTCTGACAAACACTAACAGTGTTTGGATAATTGGCCAAATTCCTACTTGCATTAGTCACAAGGACAGTTACCTCCACTGTCACTACAGTAACTCCCGGCCAAATGTAACTTTACTTTTGTGATCTCTGTCAGAAAATGATAATAAATAAAATAAATAAATAAAAATGTGTGACATTTTATGGTTATGTTTGTGTTTGAGTGTACATTGCATTTTTATAGTTAAAATCAGATCTGTATACAGAATAACCCATTATTAGAGGAACTTAGAATATTATGGCATTTTCATATAGTGAAAAAAATCCTCATATGAACCTCATATGAGCCTTTTGAAAAAACTCAGCCATCATAGTCCGTGCATGCCACTGTGCAGCATCAGGGTTTAAAGAGTTAAAAGAGACTTGGCCTCCCGACAAGACTTGGGGATTTGTTATTTATCTTAGATTTGTCATCAGGCTGAAGCTAGAGTTGAAAAGATGTCAATAGAGTCAGTTGACGCTCAGAACTGTAAAATAACTTTGACTTCCTGTCTTCCTATTGGCTCTGGAGACAGGGCTGGCTGCGCTAATTGTTGTTTGCTGATCATGCAAACAAATTGGCCTTTAAATAGAGAGGTGGCCTCAGTGACACCCAATTTCCACCTAATTACCATTGCAGATTAATTGGATGTCTTGTTAAATGCAACCTCTAAACGTTAGGATATAGTTGCAGACCAATTAATGTTTGCAGAGGGAAGAGGGAGGGGGAGAGACAGAGATTGAGACAGACATGGACTTCGCTGCTGCCAGTAGCGTGCTCAGCATGGCAGACAGTGTCCCTGCGGAAGAGACAGCCATGTCAAAGTGACAGAATGAGCTGAGAGACGTGTGAGGATGTGAGGACATTTTAATCTCTGTAGAGCCAAGCCCTGCTGCTGAGTCTACGAACATTAGAGATGTTCCAGGGGAGTGAGTGACTTCAGGTCAGCGTTTATCAGTGATGGAGACTTTTCTGGATTAGATGCAGTGCCAGAAATGAGAGCTTCAAACTTGTCTTTCAGAACACCTTTCCCTGGGGTAAATAAATAAATAAATAAATAAATAAATAAATAATAAAAATGTCATTGTAATTGCAGACCACTCTTTTGGATAGCCGAGTTCTTAATCTGTCAAAGAGAAAGTGCTCAACTGTGAAGTGGACTTATAATGAAGCTGAAAAGTGGTTCCATGTTTCAGATGTCAGATTTGGGTGAGGAGATCAGAAGTAATTCAAGAGGAGAAGATTCTTAGGGCACATTTAATGGCTTAAAACTGCACTCATGTTGAAGAGTCATTATAATATTTGGATATTCAAATGAAAAACTGGCATTCAAAAGAAGCTGTTTCTGATTTTAAGTGGCTGTGCTTTCTAATAGTGAGAAAAGTGTACGTGATCAGACCCAGTTCTTACGGTTTACCAACCTATGGGTCAGATTTCCACAAATAAATAAAGCCTCTGTTTAGCTTTATCCGCAGTGCCAATGGTCATTTAATACAGTGCTTACATGTCAATCATTTCTCAAAGAAATCCAACAGCCTCTGAGAAAGGATGCCCAGTTGAATTATTGGTCCATTTTTATATGGAAAGAGATTCTGAACACGCGAACCATTCAGACAGTTTAAAGGCACGGTGGTGAACGTGTGCAATAGTGTGCTAAACTGTAGAGTCTATGGCCCATAAAATCTCCAAAGGCTTGCAAAGATTGAAGAGCAGAGAATTTACTGGATCATCCGTCTTTGGATGCCCTATTTTGTGCTGTGCTGGAGTGGGTATAAGAAAGAGAATCCACAGACAACAGCTAGGCCGTTGCGCAGCCAAGAATTCATAATTACATACTATTATCCAGTACCACCCAAAGGAGCCCTGCTCTGTGTTTTGCTTAACGAAACATAGCGGACTTTGAACTAATGCGGGGTTCCATGCCTCCAGATAGAAATGAGAGAATCTCATCTTTTCCTTTTTGCCGTGCTAAAGCTGGTCGAATGTAATGGTAAACAGATGCATTTTCATTTTGCTTAACTGTAAGCATTAACATATATTAGAATATGAACATCTGTTGATGCATGCCGAGTGCTACATCCCACTTGCTCAATCAAACAATATTTTCACATCACTCCCGCCAGCGCTGATGCAATGTCAACTGCAGTCTGTCAAGGTAAATTAATCCAGATTTAATTAGCATGCCTCCGTTGAATTCAACATGAATTTTCCTAACATGCCCTGATGTTCCCAGGGTGGATAGTGTGCCATATGCCTGTTAACTGGGTAATTCTCCTCTCAGCGCTCAGAATATAAACTACGGAGGAGACTCCTTGTCCCCCTAAAGCCCGTGGGGTAGAGCGCGGGAAAGTGCAGCCTTAATTAAAGATGATTTGAGGTGGGAGAGGGAGCCACTGGGGCTGTGATGAAGTGTGTGTGTGTGTGTGTGTGTGTGTGTGTGTGTGTGTGTGTGTGTGTGTGCAGTGTGAGTGTATGCTCCAGCGATGGGACTCACTGTGACAGTCTGGAAAGGTGAGATGAGAGAATGGGGGGCATGCAAGCTGTGCAGGCGAGGAGGAGAATTCCAACACGCGTCCTGTCTGCTTTCACAGAGCAAGAGAGAAAAACTGCTCACAGAAGAGTGTACACAGATATGGTCAAATAAGTAATAACAAAATGACTTTAAATTATGCATAAAACTTTGGTGCATCATTGTTCATTAAAAAGGCATTTTTCTGTTTATTTAGACAGTCAGAATTACTCAATTAAAAAACAATAACAATTAAAATCTGTTTCCTCAAGGAATCAGGAATAATTAGTTGGCAGTTTGTATATTCAAAAATATTTTTTTGATCTCCTTCTACAGCAGGACACCTGAGCCTGATGTACACACCCTTATGTTTTTTTGTTTTTTTTTACACAATAATGTTTATAAACAGGCCTTTAATGTCAAAACACCATCTTTAATGGTAATGCTAATTTCTGGAAGTGCACCTTTGGGTTTTTGAATATTATGATTTTTGAATATTATAATTTATTAACATTAAGTGCTGGTCTTAGACTGGGGCAAATAGTCAAGATTTTGCCCATTCTAGACTAAACAGAGACATCTGAAGCTTATAAAAAATGTTTTCTTTGAAAAGGACACTGGCATAGTGATCTAACAAAGTTTTACACCTGAACATAGACACGTTTTTTATTTCTAAAATCTGACTGAAATTTGGTAAGACTACTGTTGGTATATCACCAAATTGATTCCAAGTGTGATTCCCCTATCAGTTAATACCTATGCATGCAATTAATCACATGTGTAATCTGTCCAGTTCCTGAAGGCCTAACCAATGGGAGAGCTTGCTGGGCTATATCTACCTAGATACCACAGAACAGAAAATTCTGATCATAACAATGCTGTGACTGACTTCTTTATTCATTTCATTAACTTTTTATATAAACGGTTAAATCACAATCAGCAATAGAAATCTAGATATTATTACATGCAGTTCAGTATCCCTGTATTCACTGTATTTACTCAATACAGTTAGATATGTATCGACCACTACTATCAGGTGTACATCTATTATTGTAAGACACCGAGTTGGTAAACCAAAAAAATGGACATGTTGTACATGACAGCATGCTAAAACATCTCCTTACACTCATTACAGGCTGCACAGATCCCATATATAAAGATTAGCGTAGTGTTTGACATTGGGTTGATAGAGAGAAGCACTATGGCAGAGCTAGACAGGACTTGAAAGACACTTTAACTGCTTCAACAAATCAAATACATTGAGGACAGTGGTCACCAACCCTCATCCTGGGGATATGCTTTCCTACCATGTTTAGTTCCAACCTGCATCTAATGAGATGCCCTCCAACACTTAGCCAACACGACTTCTGGATTCTCCAGCTAGCTGAAGAGTTCTGAAGAAGCTGATTGCCTGAAGCAGATTGTGTTTGGACCTAGACTTCACAGGAAGGTAGATCTCCAGGACCATGGTTGATGACCACTGCTTTAAAGGGAGATTTAACTGAACATTTTAATGGCACTGGACAATGGAGCCCAAAATTGCTCTCTCTTGTCTGGACAAGGCATTTAGCAATGCTAGTCAGACATAATTAGGTGTCACACCAGCACAGATGTACATTTTTTTCTAGGTTTAACAAAGTAAATCTGCTAGATCTACTAAACTAGATATTTAGCTATCACTAACAAGAAAGGCTACAGCTTTAGACTTTTGACATGGGACCGAGCAATAGACAAGCTGGCAGTGTCTTACAAGCTTTGTTAACTTCACTTTCTGTTTTAAACATTAGAAAAGTGGAACTGCCTCAGTCTGCTACAGTAAAGAAGAATGAAGCTAACTGTGTATGGACTTCTCCACATGCATATGTGGTCTTGTGTGCAGAGAGGTAAAAAACAGGATGGAAAATACGAATTTAAGCCAGAGGTCTTCTTCTCTATTTATGGTTGTTTAAAAAAAATGTCTGTAAAATATAACAATCAAAAACAAACACAGCACACTGTTAAAAAGCAAATTCCAAATGTGTAAAGACCACATTATTGGGTGGGGACATGTGTTTCATTGTCTTATTCTGCTAAAGTATTTTGGAGACTTTGAAAGGTTTATTATTCTGTTAATTCCATTTCTATTTTTTTTTTTTTTTTTTGCTTGACCTTATTTGAAAAATACTTCTATCACCAAAATAGCTTTCAGATTAAATGTTTGCTTAAGTGATGTACCTTGCTGTATAGCTGTAAATGGCATTTCATCCATAGATTCCTTTGAAAAATCCCCCCCTTTATTCTCTGGCATAAGCCTCATCATTAAAACGAAATATTTCAAAGAGTCTAGACCCTGGACTCTGAGCTGCAGCAGTATTGTACTGCTTTCAGTGGTCTGCATTAATAACACATGGCTGCAGACTGAAAGTGTCCTTTACGGTTCAGCAAAGGAATACGATCAAATATCAGGAATATGCAAGCTGAAATATCTGTTCTGCAATTACAGCCTCAAATAACTCATGTCCCTATGTTGTATTGGAGATGCTATTTAAAAGTTTTAGTGTAAAGTGTAGAGAACTTTGTAAGGTCGATTTGTGCCTTCATAAGAGAAATTTAAATTCATCTGGTTTTACCTAGAACTTTGTGTTTCAAATGTCTAGCTGCTTAGTTATGTATGCTCATGCCCCTATAGGAAGAAAATAAAAACAAAACTTGTGAACAGTACTTATCACTATTCAAAGCTTGGGGTCTGATGTTTATTTCTCAGATGGTTTTCTCAAATATAGCTGAGAAACCCACTGTGTGGAATGGAAAAGACAGTTGCAAGCTTTACATAATGTACAAGTGGGAACAAGAAACGTGTGGAACAAGATGTAGAACAGAAATCCAGCCAACATATGATTGATATAAGATACAGAACCTGCACAACTATGCTGCTACAATGCTGATATCATTACTGAGCTGAGAGTTTTCCACTACCCAAATAATATTTGTGGCTTATTACAGAAACATCTTAACTCTAAAATCTTTTCTGCTTAGTCACCATGACAACTTCATTTAGATCTGAATTTAGGACAGCAGCTAATACAGAACAACAAAAAGTTTGTTATCATAAGACCAGACAAGAAAAGAGTTTTTGAATGAGTTTTGTTCCAAAATACACTTTATCTAACCAACTTACTAACCAAAATATCCTAAATATGGTCCTAGCAGGGTGCTTAGCCTCTGGGAGTGAAAACTCAAACTGGGAAACCAATCAATTTCTGTGAAAGCTGCAAAAACTTCCACATGTTGTCTAGTAACAAACACAAGCAATTACTAACCTTAACTGGGTTATATAGGATTTCCTAACTTGATAAGATGTTGTTAGACAAATTAAGATTGCATTTTTTTTCTGTTAGACAAATTAGTGAAAATCTTATCTTGAAGTCGATCTTAACTTCAGACTAAATGTACAAAGTTCAGCGTGAACTGACCCTCGTTCCACTCTGTGTGGAACCTGCTCTCGGCAGCGTTTGGTGGTCTATCGCAGCTGTGTTTTCTCATGATTGGGGTAAACCTAAACCCCTGCCCCTCTAGAGATTTCACTTTCCCCATGCTGTCAACATATAAAAAAGTTTTCAGGAATAAAAACAAGAATTCCTTAAACAACCTGTAAAATCAGTTCACTCATAGTGTTGCCATAGATATGGCTTACATGCATGCATTTGTGTGTAACTGGCGATGTCACAGGCAAGCATGCCTCTCACTTTCTCAGTCCCACTATACATATATATATATATATATAATAAAGTGCTTCCCTGGCTGAGCAGATGTGATTGATGTCTTTTATCACTCTTGGCATGTACTACTGTCACGGGGTCCGGTGAGTGGAAATGGAGCGAGGAATGCCACTATCAGCCCATTACACCAGCCCCTCGTTACCTGGGCAACCACGCTATGTGTCACTCAGCCCTAGTCATCCTGGTGTGCATGCCTATGTGAGATATTACAGCTTAATGAGAAGACCCACTGTTTGTGATAGCTTGTCTCAACTTTAAACAGCTAGTGCTACCCCTAACAGGAGCAACAATGCTGTAAACAGAGCAAGACAAACATGGGTCAACCTGCTACTTCACTGAATATTTTCCTAGTGATTTATTAGGTCATCAGGAGGTTGATATTAAGTGCTTAAGGCATTTAGAAGGTCATTAAAGGGCTATTATAGTCTCCTTTTTCCAGAGCATTAACAATAATGTCTGTGATGGGCTGCAATATTGAGCTGCTTGTGGAGAAAAAGTGTCCTTAGCCTTCATTCCTCTTCACAAGACATTACCCAAGCTGTCACACTTGTCCCTGCCCACAATCCCCTCAGGGGCCACCGGGCTGAGCAGAGGTCAGGCAGAAAGAGCAGTTTCCAGGTTTTCACTGGTCTAAAGGGGCAACTCATAAAGACTGGCAGCGATCGTTTTGAGGTCAAAATAGAATGAGCTTTGATGAAGACATACATCATGTGACAGTAACTCAAGAGATGACAGATTCACAAGAAGTACCTCGGGGTAGCTGACATTACAGTGATGAGAATGCTTTTACAATTACCGAAGACATATTGGAGCAGTGTCATTGTCGCTATTGATTGCTGCCTCTCAAATGTCTGTACTGTGAAAGCCATATAACTCTTTTATTATAGCAGCCACTGTCTGTCTCTTAATAGTCTCTACGCTTTGAGTGTAGCTTCTTAGTTACACCTTGGAAAAAAGGTATACTGAAGTGGATGTATTTCATGCAGTAAAAAGCATCCTAAGAAGGAAAATAAAGTTCTGTGAACATACAGAAGCATTTGTCCTTCATTACATAATGCTAACTAGATCTTAAAATCCAAGGGAACTCATTGCTCACATTCCAGTTCGGTTTAGGCATAATTTCCTGAATATGTTTTACGCTTGGATCGCGCTCAAATTTCATGTTCAGGTTTTCACACCCTGCCTCCTACTATTAACAGATTTTAATGAGGTGAAGGCCAATTGCAGCTATGATTGTTGCTATACGTTAATTTAACTGGTGCTATCATTCAGATTGGGTCAGTTTGGGATGGAAGTTTCTTGAACTCACATTTTGGACTCAAAACTCAATGATGTGGGTTAGGAAAGGTCAGGTTCAGACAAGATTTTGTCCTTCTCAGTTCAGGAATCAGCTTGTGCTTAAAACTGGCTTGAGTTGGGCTCAGACAGAAAGGGATTGGGCCAATCTGACTGAAAAATTTTTTCAGCACTCTTACTGTTTACTTTCTCAAAATATATTTAAGCATGTTTACTTCTTAAGCTTGGCACTGGTCCAGATGTGTATCTAAAACTGTAATAATCAATGTACGTTACGAACAAATGGGTTGTGAGAGGCTTCACCATCAGATGACATCAGAAACATCCACTCTCAATTAGCAGTAAGACAACACAGCTTCATTTTTACATTTCCTTTCGTTGCCTTTCCATTTATGAAACAGAACACACCACATATGACAGTAATGGGCTGAAGATGGAATTAACTCAAAATTGAATCCCTGCAAACTCGAAGAGTGTAGCAAAAGAGAGAGATATTGGATTTGTTGGATTTGGTGCCAAGTGAATCAGCTTACTCTCTGAAAATAGCTGAGCGTAAACACAACCCTCAGTGCACAAACATATTTTTATTTGCTTGTGTTGGGGTTGGATGGAGTTTGGTAATTCGGCATTGATTGGGGTTTTACGGTCAATGAATTATGAGTTTGTGAAAATGTTCGGACGTGACCTATTCCCAGTATATTCTGGAGCTCTGCCACACAAGTTGGCTGGAGTGAGGCCTGGTGTTTAATTCTCTCGGGACAGGCTGCTGTTGAATCCGTTCTCTTTGTGTAATGCTAAATGTGGAGGGGGCCACTGTAGACAAAATATTATGCTGTCATCATAAAAATAAAGTAGCGTTCACCTTAGGTCAACTCGGAGGGAAAAGAGTTGATTCAGCAGAGTCAAGCAGAGCAGACTAAAATACAGTGAGGCATCACATTGTGGCTTTGTCCTTAGTCTCAAGGGGAAATGTAGTGTGAAAGAGGGCTTGTCCTCAGCGCGGCGTGGTTAGAGGGGGTTTTGTTTCAAAGTTGCAGTAAAATCAATGGATTATGTCAAAACACCAGCAAGCAAGAGCAAGCTGTAAAAATTCACACATGCAGGGGGGTTCTCTGTCTACAGAGATAGAGAAGAGAAGAGAGAAAGAGGGGAAAAAGAAAGAGGGTGGGTAATTGTTTTGACACTGAAAACTATGTTAAACATTTATTTATTGAGGACAAAAGAAGAAGCTAAATCTGTAAATCGGTTGCAGTGTAAGTCTGTTGCTGTGTGTTACCACTGTAAAGAAAGAGAGCTTCAGACATCTGTAAATATGGGTTATCTGTATTAGAGACTCATGGTCACGGTCCTTTTTGAGGGATCAGATAACAAATACACTCTAAAAAATTGCCACAATGGTTGTTCGGAACCTAAGGACCCTTTCAGTGAAGGGTCCTTAGCTCATTTGTAAAAGAACTACAAATTCATCAAATTTTCTCTAAAGTAAACAGTGTAAACGTAACTAGTTAATACCCACCTCTGGTTCATCATAATCAAAAACTGGCAGTGACAAGTGAAAACCAGAATAAAAGGAACAGAAAAAAAAGAAAAAAACAAGAACTTAAAAACACATCTCAGAAATGCAGGCTCAAACAAATCTCAAACAAATGTCTTCCTGTAAAAAAGAAAGGGAATACCGGCTTTGATTTATCTTTTCCAAGCTCAAGTGTGCTCTAATGGCTGCAGCAAAAACAGTGAAAGCACACATTGCTCTCCCAATCAACATAAACTCAGATTCTATAAATACATAGTTCTCCGCCAGCCTCAGCTCAGCGCTGTGTTTCATAAAATGATTTGCTGTGCCTATATCCGGCAGAATCTATATGTTGACTTATTCATGTATGTGTATCTGCTTTCGTGCTGAGAGGTGAGGCTGCATGTGTTTTCATAATGATGGTTCCAGTTTCAGGCAGCATCTGAAAACTAGTGGGGAGCGCTCACAGAATGCTAATGTTTCACCCACTGAAGAGGCATTACCCTCACTCTTGCACGCTTATTCTCCAGGGCCCAGACCAAACTGAGCTTCTACAGTGTCTGCACTGTACAATGGCTGAGAACAGGGAAAGCATGAAGGGTTAAAGCAGCATGAAGGAGGGTTAAAAGGAAAACGTGGACTATGGGGTGTTCAGATAAAGGGGCTGGTGCTTAGCCGTTGGTCTAGCAATTCCATTATGTTGCACTCCAGGAAAAACAGTTGAAAGTGGAAGGAATCTCCTGGAGACTCTGTTATGACAGCTTTCACTCATACAGCACCTTCTGTTTATTAAGACTCAAGGACGTCTAGTATGTTTAAGGCTGAAATTCATTCTGTGTTTCACTGAGCTTGTTTTAATTTAACCCCTTAACTCTCAAGGCCCTGCATGTGGGTCTTCAGTCTCATGACTACACAACATACATATTAGTTTCAAAGTACAGAAATAAATAACAGAAAACAACACATAATTTTATCAAGTTCTGACCTTGTGTATCTCATAATTACATTCATATATTTGTAGAAATCTGTATTAATTGTAAATGCTTGCTTTCCATGCAGAAGAATAGGAGGTAATCACTTGGAGAACGGTTTGGCACCATGGCTGCACTGCCAGTACCTTATGCAGCTATTAGCATAGAACACGCACAGCTCATTCCAGGCAGTCATTAAGAATTCATGAGAGCAGTGTGAATGTGCTGAGAAGGAAGTGACAGGACTTTCAGCACTAAACACAGTGGAACACCAAACCCATAGAGAACTTTCACCCTATAGATGCCTGATATGTAGGAAAGTAGCGTGTTACACTTCAGTTAAAAAAAGAAATAAGTAAAATTTGAAAAAAATAATGATAACTACCTTCCAAAATGCACAAACCTCTTTCTCTATATTTATTGATATTTCTTTCATCCACCTAGGTGCAGACATTTTTGTCATGTATGTGGCATATTCGGTGATATTAGATAAAAAAAAAAAATGAAGTGTTATAATTTAAATCAAATGAGCTTGGCATACCATGCAATAATTACTATATGAATTTTACACGTGACTGACAAAGCATCTGCTAATGCACACCCTGCTCCCTCTGCTGTCTCTCGATCTGGACATGCTTCATGCTATGAGCTATGACCAAAAAAACTGTTGACCATTTATAACTAGCCCATAATCAAGCTACACAAATTTGTGAGTTAATAACAACAGTGGGGTGAAAAAAATAGTGTATTAAAAAGGCAGGAGACAGATTAGGTCACTTTAAGGCACAGAACCTGAATACACTTAAACCTGTATGTGTCTTTAGCAACACATCCACTACTTGGGCAGGTGACAAGTATCTCACATCTCTATCATTGTATAACAACACTGAAATGCAATATATATATTGAATATATACTACATTAAAATGCAAATAAAGGTCTTTATTACTTTCAAAAAATGTGAACTTACTTTTAGCAGTTACAATTACAAACCTGTAGCTTGGGAGTGCTGCAGCCCCCCCTCAACATCTCCACTTTCCTGCATCCACATGTCTTAACATCATCGTGATTGCTTTCATTTATTCCTTAATATTTTTTGGGATTTTCCAGCATCTCCTATGGTTGATAACTGCTCAAGCAAATGAATGCCTGACCTTTAATAATTCCTCCCTCTGTAGGTGAAGAATTTGAATCTTACATAGTGCAGCTCAAGCAGTAGTGTTGAATGTCTGCTTACTAAAAGTATTTACCAACAAGTGGCCAAAACAGAACAATAAATATGTGTTCTCTACTTATTTATTGTGATATTTAAGTGGCGGCCATGGCACACATTTCTCTCTCTCTTTCTCTCTCTCTCTCTCTCTCTCACACACACACACACACACACACACACACACACACACACACATTTCTCTCTCTCTCTCTCTCTCTCTGTCTCTCTTTCTGTCTCTCTCACTCTCTCTCTCTCTCTCTCTCTCTCTCTCACACACACACACACACACACTTTCTCTTGCTCTCTCTTTCACACACTCACACACCGCTGTCATGTAAGGTTACTTGTGTCTTCACGATGACCATTAATGGAGACTCCAGTGTTCCTCTGGGTGTTGTTTACATGTGCACTGTGGGAACATTTCTCTGTAAGCATGGTCACATATGATGAGCCCATGCTGTTTTTTATGAAAGCTGCAGAATATGATTGTGTTTGACCACACATAACACACTCTTAATCTATTTTTTTTCAATAAAATAATACTACAATACACTATGGCTTGGTTTCCCAGAGAGGGAGTAAACCAGGTAAAATTATGTGTAGTCCAGGACTAAACTTAATCCATGCCTGGGATCTTTCTGCTGTCATGTAAGGTGACTTGTGTCTTCACGATGACCATTAACAGGGGCTCCGGTGTTCCTCTGGGTGTTGTTTACCTGTGCACTGCGGGAACATTTCTCTGTAAGCATGGTCACATATGATGAGCCCATGCTGTTCTGTATGAAAGCTGCAGAATATGATTGTGTTTGACCACACATAACACACTCTTAAGACGGTATTTTTCAAAATAACGCTACAATACACTATGGCTAGTTCCCAGAGAGGGATTAAGCCTAGTCCTGGACTGTATTTTGAAGAATATTCATTCAAAATTATGTGTAGTTCAGTACTAATCCCTACCTGGGATCCAACCTTATATTTCCAAAATCTGTGGACACCTGCTCATCCAGGTTTTCTTCAGAAAAGAATGAACAGAGAGTTGCTTCAGCAACAGACTCTGGAAAAGCTTTACAGTAGATGTTGGAACACTGCGGTGAAGATCAGATTCCTTTTAAACACAAGGTTAGGTACTGATGTTGAATGATTAGCACCGGGTCACAAACACCGCTCTAACGCAACTCAGCAAAAGGTATTGAATCTAACTCCATCACTCCAGAGAATAATTTCACAGCTCCACAGCCCTACACACTACACAGCTATCTCAGAATCGCTATACAGCTCAAACTACATGACATTTAATGCCTGTGACCTGTTTGTTATCAGTGAACAGTGGTGTACACACTAAGAGGGATAGCAGATGAGGCTCACACTACATGTTCTTTTGCACTGTAAAAAATGTGGTGTTTTAACTTGAACAAGTTAGTAACGAGGCAGCCTTAAATTTTTGAGTTCATTGGACTTCTCAAGATTTGTTAACAGAATGTGAAACATTTATGTATTTATGCTTTATGTAAACTTCGTATTATAAGTTACTATAAGTAACTCAACAGGCAACCTGAAAATAAAATACAATTTTTCCTAAATAGATCTTATCCTACTTTAGTTATATATAAAGTCTGTTGTTTTGCTAGACTGTTTCAGCAGCTTTAGCTCACATTACAAGATTCATTGCTGAGAATTTCAAACATGCTTCAAAATATCAGATTTCTTTTGCAACAGATAATCTCTCAATAAATCAAGCAACACAAGCTCTCGTCACGAGTAGGAGGAACGATTTGCTTGGAGGTTCATCACCCAGCCAAAAAAACTGCCTGAGATTATAAAATCGGAGCTAATATCATATAGCACGCACTCAGCTTTAGACTCAAGTGTAGCTGCTTCAAAACGTCTCATTCCATTAACAGTGCTTTTTATACACTTATACAACGGTGCGTTTGCATCTAAATGCTTGTGTTAGTGGTGGGTGCACCTTAAAGCACCTAAATTGACTCATTAGAAGTGTTTGAATACTTTTTGACACATGTTGCATTTTGCTAGGCTGTTTGAGCAGGCAAAAGTTAAATCTGGAAGCCTACATGATAAGTAACTAGGTTCACTTTTGCACAGATCTGATTTTATTTGACATATTTTAGTGTTATTTAGTGTCCCAGGGGATATAGAGATGTGTGCATCTGTCTATTAGTATAAACTCTTTTTGCTCAGCGTTATTCGTAATGGTTAGAAATGTATATGTACACTCCTACATAAAATCAGGTGAAACCATTTCAGGGTCCATCAGCTTGTCCCTGGAGGACTATTGGGACTCAGAGAATGGAGGAAATAACACTGAAAGTCTTCTAAATAGCCTCTCAAGATGAATAATATTCATACCATAGTGCTACCTCTGTTACTTCTATCAGAGTTACACTCCGGCACATCTTCTCTGAACTCGCTCCTTTGCACACTTGTGAACAGTAGCAGAGATGTACAAACTGATGTGAATGGAAAAGAGGCTTTCGCTTGAAGCTTTTTCATGGACATCCACAAAATACCCTCCATTACCACTCACAAGCATTCCACTGCACACAAATGGCACTGCTAATGGTATTTTAACATTAACTAACAACCCAAAGTTCATTTTACACTGGTTCATTCATCCACACAACTTCATTCATTTAGATATTCTAACAGTAAAATCACTCTTTGGCATGGCAGCCTTGATGATACTTGAGCAGACTGTCTTGTCAAATTTGAAGTTGCTTAATAATTTGCTCATCTCAGTAACTAACTTAATCGAGTTATCGAATCGAATCAAAGTTGTGTGTGTGTGTGTGTGTGTGTGTTATTTTTTTCATAATTCATTGTTTTGTGTTTTATTGTTTTGTCCTTTGTGTCTTCCTTTCTTGGTCAGGGTTCACAGCTTATAATAAAAGCTTTCATTTATAGTTCATTAATTCATTAATTAGTGTCTGTAAACAAAGCATTAGTTCATCAGAATTTGAAAGGTTTGAAAAGTTTATGAATGACAGTTCTTGTTGTGTGTGTTCATATTTAGAAATGACACAAATGGGGTTTTCCTATGATATTTACTACACAATATTTTATTGGTTGGGTTGCTGCTCATTTTTACAGTCTGTGATGTGTCTTGGACTTCCAGATGGCCTAAAGGGATGTTTTCCTTTATATAACTGGTCCCAGTCATCGGAATTCAAAAGTGACTTGTTCATTTCACGTTTGGCAGTTCCGATTATGTTGGGCTTCCAGCATTTGAATGCTATTATATCTTAATAATTGGATAGCTTATCTATTAAGCTATTCAATTATTAAGCTGAAATCAAAACAACTGAAATGTCGTGTATTCAGTAAGTGATAGTAGTTCCTGAAATCATTCTGGGAAATTTGCAAACTGATAAGGACAATCCTGTAAACGGTTGCACGTTCTGCAGTGAGACCTTGGTGTGTAAAGTGATACTGCTTAAATGATAGTCTAAAACATTTAGAAACAAAACTTTGATGCGTCAAAACTGTGTGTCTTATTCACATTCCTGTAAAGCTAAATATTTTATATCTGCTATTTGTATCAGCATTCTGCTAATACACCCGATAATCTTGTAATATATTATGTCTGAGACCATATCTACAGTAGCTAGAACATTTTGATTGTACTGCTGTGTTTTAGAATAAAATGAAGGTCTCTGTTAATGTGTGCTCGGGCATGAATGTTATTCACTTAAACATATGACCTTAAATTCTGTTTTCTTCGTGTTACAAATGAAACAGCACAAGGTCATATTGTAATGCTTTATTCTCTGTTGTATGAACAGAAAATGGAGTCATACCAGAAGGTAAAGGCCTGTTTTCATTCCCCTCCACCCACTCTACATAGGTAGTGTTGATGGGTGGTGTTGATGGGAATGACAAGGTCTTGCCATTGTAGCTCTCCTGTTACTGTCCACTGAAAAGAGAGGGAAGAACAGAGGAAGTGAGTGAGAAAGTAGAGAGAGAGACAGAGAGAGAGAGAGAGAGAGAGAGAGAGAGAGAGAGAGAATGTCAAATCATATACTGTCACATCAGCACTCTGTCATGCAGGATTATGACTGAAATGTTTGATGGCTATTTAACCTGTAAAAATCTTCTGCTCTCAACAGCATAGGGCCCTGATTTGTAAACTGATTTGGAGACACCGTCTTGCTGGCTGTCTCAGTACCAGAGAAGAAAAAAAAAAAACACTCCAAACACTTGGCAAAAGAGTCTGCATTCTTGCCCAGGGAGGATGGACAGCATGGAGAAGGTCAGCAATGCCTATCATTCTGTGTTTTGTTTCTATTTATATAACCCCAAATCAGAAAAAAAAGAAAAAAACTGTTATTCTTAAATTTACTTTGACTTTTATTTCATTGCAGACAGTACGAACCTAAGAAATTTCATGTCTTGCCTGGTCAGTGTCATTTCATTTAGTAATATACATCCATTCCTCCATTTCAGGCCTACAACACATTCCAAAAATAATTGGGATGGTAAAGCATTTACCACTTTGTACTGCTGCCATTCCGTCTCACAACACTTAAAAGATATTTTGACACTGAGGATACCAAGCGATGAAACGTTTCAGGTGTGATTCTTCTTGCAAACACATCTTAAGGTGTGCAACAGTATGGAGTCAGAGTTGTTGTATTTTTTGTTTCAAAATTCTCCACACATCCTTTATTGCAGACAGGTCAGGACTGCAGGGCGGCCAGTCCAGTACCTCTACCTTCTCATTCCACAGCCATGCCTTTGTAAGGTGTGCAGAATGTGTGTTGTTGTTTTTTTTTGAAAAATGCACGGACGTCCCTGGGAAAGAGGTAGTCCTAAAGGCAGCATATGTTGCTCTAAAGTCTCAGTGTACTTTTCTGCATTAATGCTGACATTGCAGAAGTATAAATTACTTTTACCAAGGGCACTGACACAACCCCACCCCTGGCTTGTGGACTTGTTGCTGATGACAGTCTGGATGATCGTTTTTGTCTTTGGTCTGGAGCACACGGCATTCATTTCTTCAAAAAAAGGAACACTGGTTTGTCTGAACACAGTACACATTTCCACTGTGTGATGATCCACACCAGATCCCTCCAAGTGCAGAGAAGTTGATGTCACTTTTGTACATGGTTAAAATAAGGCTTCCTTTTTGTACAGCAAAGTTTTAATTGAAATTTGTGAATGTAACTCTGTATTGTTGTTCTTCACAAAGGTGCGCCAAAGTAATCCCTTGCCAGTGTGGATCTATCAGCTATTGATGAATGAGGGTTCTTGATCCAGTGCTGTCTGAGGGATCAGAGATCATGGTTGCACAGCTTGGGCTTGCGCCCTTACCCTTTATGCACTGAAATTCCTCCAGATTCTTTGAATTGTTTCATGACATTATGCACTGTATAGGAAGAAAAATGCAAATCCCTTCATAATCTTTCTTTGAGGAACAACGTTTTCAAACATTTCAGTACTTTTTATCATGCATTTGTTGTCAAACTGGAGATTTTCTGTCAATATTTGCTCCTCAAAGACTGCTTTTGTACCAAATCATGATTTTGTACCTAATCTCTTGCTTACATCACCTGGTAGAAAATTCATCATTATTTCAACACTATTTTTCTGCCTCACTACTAGCCCTGAATTGCCCCATCTTAACTTTTTTGGAAATATATATAATATATGGACATATATTAGTTGGCCATACAAAACATGAAATATCTTGGGTTCATACTGTCAACAATGAAATAAAAGTCAAAGTAAATTTAAGAATCACTGCATTTTTTAATTTTCTTATTTAGGGTTGTATATTCTCTGTACATTTTGTAACTGATGCAAACTAAAACAATACATGGAGAAGGTGGCCACACAATTGACCCTTTGAGTGAATATTAAGATATGCTTAGTTTATCAGTTAATATTAAATGGATGACGCTGAAATGGGGCAGCTGTGCTGTTTCCCCAGTTACTACCATTCTCTGCAACTCTTCTGCTTCTCTTCTCCTCTCAGGAGAGGAGCACTAGAAAAAATTCTGGATGCAGCAAGGGTGGCAGGATGCAAAAAGTTTATTACGGGACACTAAAGGTAGAGACAGAAATTTATAGGACAGCTTGATTTGAAGGAGGAGGGGCTTCAGATATAGTCCTTTTACCAAACTTGTTTTCACACCCCATTTATTGACCTATCAGGTCTACCTTTATAACAATCAATCAAAAGAAATTGTTTTTGGCCTTTAGTTCATCACACTGAATTGGTTTAATCGTTTAATTCTGCACCATTTTGACTTTAACCATTCACGACACTCTCTACCAACAGTGACAAACTAGATTTCAGGAGCAGATCAAATGCCATATTGATAAAAAGATGGGGTATAATCTTTAGTTTGACTGTATTTAAATCTATGTGCTAAATGCTACAAACCTCCACTCACGGGGAAAAATAATGGAAGGTTTTGAGGGGACGTTTAAATTGCTTCACTACCCACCCTGGTGCTAGTGCAGTTCCACCCCAGATTGGAATTTCTTCTTAGCTGATCCTTCCATCTCTAGATTCCAAATAAATTGACGTTGTAAGCGGCTCCCTGAGCCCCATATCTAATCGATCCTACATTGCCGGGCTTCCATTTTTATTTAGCCTCCAATTTTTGGATTCACTCTGTCTGTAGTACACCTATCAAACTCCTGGAGACAGAAATGGGCGATTCAAATTGATTCAATATAAGCCAAGGTCTGCTCAGCATCTTTTTTTTTTTGAAAATGTTTATATTAATTTTCAGCCATCTCAAATCCCATTACTGCATATGCACGTCCTTCCTATAATAATCATAATAAAACCCAATTGTCAGGGAGTTTGGACAGGAGAGCTCTGATTGCTTTTTCAGTTTATTCAGGCAAAGAGCTTTCACAGCACATCCTCACAAATTACATCAGCAGTTAGATGGGACTTTTTAACCCAACTATTTATTGGGTAAGTCAGCCGTTCACGTTCTCCAGGAGATTAAAATGTCAAATAAAATCTAGTGTGGCTTGCATAAATGCTGATTCATCAGAAGACATCAAATACTGATTTACCAAGCAGACCAGCTAAAAGAAAAATGAGTAAAAACACATTTTTCCTCCTTCCTGTCTACGGAAATTTTAATAGGTCCTGGAATTGCAGTCCCATGATTTAAAGGCAAGAATTTTCAGCTGTGTGTGGCGGTTGACACAGAAATGACACAAACTCTTCATCATCTTTTTTTTTTTTTTTTTTTTTTTTTTTTGAGAGGGAGGGAGGAAGGTTCCTTCTTCTGCACAAAAATGGTCTGAAGCTGTTTTTTCTGTCTCTGTACATTCTCACTCTTTGGACCATTGACAGTTAAACTACATGCAAGTCAAAAACATTAAACATTACTTTAAAAAGCTTTACATTTGAAAAATAAGTGTTTCTGATGGTGAACTTAATCATGACGACTGGCCATGCCGACTGTTTTAGCTTAAAATCCACAAAAAGACACATTGTACAGGCAGAACAGTCAATATGTCAGATCATTATTTGCTATGTGAGTGTGCATACCTTTGCTCCTTGAAGGTTCAAACTGCTAATGTCCTGTGGTAGAACTCGCAGCACTGTCACATTGAATTTCAGAATGTATTCTGAGTACGTCCACTGTATCTCCGGTTTGTTTCATCCTCAGGCAAAAGAAATCTGAACGGGTCACAAGCCATAGCAACAGTGCAGAATGGCCACATGCACTCTGGAAACCCTGCTGGGTTATCCGCACAGAAAACAGTCAGCCAGCTATTAGCATTTCTCTCGCAAGCCAGAAAAAGGCCCCTGGCCTTTCAAACAGTCAGATAAAATGAATGCAGACATCTGAGAGAGAGAGAGAGAGAAGCAAAGAGCATAGGCAGTGGAGAAAATAATAAATGATCGATGTTAGCTGCTTGGGTAGTAGCAGTTAATTGACAGAAACACAACCTCTGCTTAGCAGAAAAACACAGAATTTCATCCACCATCAAATTAATGATTTTTTTGGCTCAGAATTGTACTGGAGGAAACACTAAATGGACCGTACAAGCTTTTCTTCCCCTACTGGCTTGCTAAGATAACATATGCTGATTGAAATGGTTGTCTCCACTTGTAAACAGTTGAGTGCAGTTGAAGACCAAACAAAAAAGGGCACTCACATAGTTCCTGATCAAGGCTGGATTAAAACCCCCACAGCCCCTTGGGTGTTGTTGCTCTAATGCCTCCCTAGCTCCCCTATTTCTACTGGGGACATCCCACCATCAGTCACACTTTTGGACATCCAGTGCAACCAGCCCACCATAAAAAATGTATATTTACATAAAATACAGATAAAAACAAAAATAAAATAAACTAAATACCATTGCTTACTTACTTTGTTCAATGTCCCTTTTTAAAGTGTATTAGAATGTAATTTAAATCATGAACCCAGCATCATATCTGCAGCACATCACTACTTTTATCTGACTGCACAGCTAGCTTCACCGCACATTACCTTTATTTAATCAACAAGATGATACTAAATTCATTTACTGTAACTAAGAATTCTGGTTTTGCATATTTGTAAAAGTAATATTAAAGCAATCATGCACTTGAGATTAGCAAACTGAAAGATAACCCCATAAGTTATGTGAACCACACTAGCAAACTCCTGATATCATGATAGCAAGTCAAGTAGGTATTTATTGTTATTTCAACCATATACACAGTACACAGTAAAATGAAATATCACTTCTCTTGGACCATGGTGCAACACAAAGAGCAAAAACAGAAACACCTCAGGACTATACAACACTACACAAGTCTCAGCAGGACAGGACAGCAAGAGAGAATGCAAAAAAAAGACCAACAGTACAATAATGTAAAGGACAAGATAACATATAGTGCAGCCGACAGGAGCAGTAACAGCACTAGCACAAATGAATAAAGTATTATGACATACTGTATTCTAGCAGCAAAGTTATTATGTGTTCAAACAATTGTAAAGACTAAGGTAGATATTGTAAAAACAATAAATAATTGTGCAGGAACAGGACTTAAAAATGTATGGTATGTAATAACTATACAGTATTTACAGTGACAGTTGGGGAGTAAATTTTCTTTGTTAAGCGTTTAGTGTGTATGCACAGTGTGATTGGGAGAAGGAAGCAGTTCAGTTCAGTGTGTGTGTGTGTTTGTGTGTGTGTGTGTGTGTGTGTGTGTGTGTGTGTTTGTGTGTGTGTGTGTATGAAGTAGTCTGTTGTTCAGTTCTGGTTTAAGAGTCTAATGGCCTGGGGAAAAATTGTTCCCTATCCTGGCAGTAGGGAGCTGGATGCTGCGAAACCTTCTGCCAGATGGAAGAAGGGAAAAGGGAGTGGTGTGTGGGGCCATCCACGATGCTGGTGGCTTTGTGGATGCACGTGGTGTAAATGCCTGCGACATTTACAGACCTTTCAGCTCTTCTTACTATCCGGTGAGGTCTTGTGATCTTATGTGGCACAATTTCCATACCACTCCAGGATGCAGCTTCTGAGAATTCTTTCTAAAGTCTCTCTGTAGAACATAGTGAGAACTGGAGGAATGCTCTCCACAGTCTCCGCAGGATGTAGAGATGCTCCTGGCCTTTCTTGGCACTGGAGCTGGTAATTCATGCGAAGTTCTCAGTGGTGTGAACACCAAGGAACATGGCGCTTTGCACAATCTCCACTGAGAAGCCATTGATGTTCAGCAGAGTATGATAATGGTGTCCTCCAACTATATTGTCACAACATGTAAAGTGGTCACAGAAGTTTATCTTGCCTTGAATTCTACTTTTTATAGAAGCATACATTTGTTTTGACAATCTAATATAACTTGTTGAATTAATTTAGTCACAGAGCAATATTGGTCACAAACCACTTTAACACGAGCTATTGTTTTTGTTGTTTTTGGCTTTAGAAATAAATAGAAACACTCAACTCTGTCAGGGTATAAAGTCACGATACAACTTGTGCAGCAGTTTGGATCATTTTATTTCTAGAGAAGTCTAAAATAGATTGCAAGGTCTAATAAACACTACCAGTATTGATTGCAGGATGTGTACCTACTTTTCGTGGACAACTTGTACAGTAATTTGGACTATTTTCATCCTAAAAGATTACTATGAAAATACATTCACCAGTGCAAGGCCTAAATACCATCATCAAAGAGCCAAAAAGGAATGCGTGTAGCAGAGCTACTCCATGCAGTGAATCATACCCATAACCCATCAGCACCCAAACCATTAACCTATGAGTGTAACATAAAGTGTTCTCAGTAAAAAATGAAAACTGACTCACATTCACACATCTCCAGGCCTGCTAGCCACAGACTACACATATGTAGTGAACCCAATACCAGACGTAGCTGTTAGTTTTACTTGAATATTTTTCTGTTCACTAACCCTTTCCGTTTTTTAGGTTCTCAAGCCCCTGGGAGCAGCAGAGATGAGTAAACACACACAGGTAAGTGCTTTTCAATTCACACAGGTTTATTCAGGCACACGGTGTTACAGTACATCATTCTTCCCCACGGTTTACCTGCCACCCAGTCCTCCCCTTCCCAGCACATGGGGAGGCAACCACCCAAGTAAGTCCCAGTCACAGCACTTTTAGCACATTCTCACACAGTCTGAATACAGCTACACAGGTAAATAAATGTCATAGTATTCTAGATACAACACTACAGGTAAGTAAATGTCACAGCATTCTGGATACAGCACCACAGGTAAGTAAAGTACACAGCACTCCTGTGCCCCAACCATAAGGGAGAGAGAAAACGTGAGGCTGGGAAATAACCTCAAAGGGGAAGGGGATGTTACCCCAAATAAAAACCACAAAAAAACCCAGAAAAATAATCCCAGGCAAAAAAAAAGAAAAAAGAAACCCAGGCTAATCATATTGACCGGAAATAGAAAGAAAAAGACAACCCACAGCCAGTAGTCCCTCAGACAGGGGCCCATGTCGCATGTCCCTATACTGGCTTCACTGACTAGAATCCCTGCCAAACTCACGCTGGATCTTGGTTCCCTGGATCCTCTCCCCGTGCCCCAGCAGCTGCGCCATCCCTCCCTCACCAGGCCTCCTCCACTGCCACCTAAATGGTCCCACTCCTGGGGGTCTTCACCTCACCTTTGCCCTAAACCACCAGCCTAGACACCTACAATTACAGAAAAAAAAAGACCCGACAGCCGCTATGTGGCTTGGCACTGCACTACCGGAGGACTTGAACCCCACTCACTTTAATTTTGGCGCCGTCACGGATGGCAGCCTTAAAACAATTTCCCTCAGGATGAATAAAGTATTATCTTATCTTATCTTATCTTATGTGGGTCTCCAAACAGTGCCAAGTCCACGCAGTGGACTCCACGGATCTCCATACCAAGTCCCGACTCCCCAACTTCCCACCCAGGTTGGTTTGGGGGCATCTTAAATAGGGCACTCTACCCACATCACTTCCTCATTTCTGCACCACCAGCAAATAGACCACTACCAGAAAGTGCAACACGATGTCAGCTTAAGAGTTTGAGCCAGCTGTCTGGTCGAAATAAGCGTCACACCTCAAATACATTAAATAAGAAAACAGAAAAGAAAAAGAAGGAAAAAACATCCCCCTCGATTTAGCGGGACCCAACAGTTTTTCGGTGGATTGCACTCCATTCCAGCCCCTGTTAGTTGCTGTAGAGACAATGGGTTACATGTAGTAGGTCTTTATAGAAGCCTGAGTCCGCAGTTTCACTTCCTAGCTCTGGGTCAGTTGAGTACTTGTCTTTCTGGGTTACTCCTGCAGGGAGATAACCAGTGCCCTGCCACTATAAAAAATGCACCTTTTCTCTTAAATACATATTTTCATATGAAAAGGCCTAACAGTCCCTAATACGCCTTTGCAAGGAATGTCAACGCCTGATGATCTCCAGCTGTTTCTATAAGGTTAAAGTGTGTTTCCAAGCTCAACAAGACTCTGAGACATCTGCAGGTTCTAATAACCCTGCCCTTTCGCTGTATTCTGTCATTGTACCTGTGAATAAGACATGTCCCAGAGCTGTGATGAAAAGATGATGTGACATAAAAGCTGTGTCTTAGGGATTAGAGAGCCCTTTAGAACATATTATAGTCTTTACTGAACCGCTTTGAACAGGCCCTCAATGACACTAAAAGGAGCTGAGCCAGGAGCATCAGATTCTAAAAGGGGTTTTCAAAAGGACATGACAATAGAAAGAGGTTAATTGCTACTCAAAGGTCATATGTGTATATATGTAACGTAAGAAAATCTATAAAGTTTAGTGCTCTATTAAAGGAAAATATGTGCATAGTTAATGCTTAATTTGACAATTACATTTATCCATAGACTCACCATGCACTTTATAACAAAACCTCATTTGTAGGTCATTATGCACCTTGCTGGTGTGTAGTTAGAGAATACAGTCCATCTGCTGATACCCAGTTTGTGATATCCATTCTTAGGCCCTTTACTGATGGCCAGATTTTGACCATAGAATGGATCTCAGTTGGAGATGTGGGAGCTCTAGGGCAGTTCGCCATGTCCAGTGACAAGAACTGTGTAGAGGAATATGAAGCTTTCCAGCAGTGGGCTATAAAACAGTGGAATTGCATTCTCTGGTATGATGGAACACCACCCAATACCTTTGGGATAAGCTGGAGTGGTGTTTTCATCCGGTACTAATGATCCAACATCAGTACTTGACCGCACTAATGCTCTTGTGGCAGAGTGCAATCAAATCCCCACAAAATCCCTATTAAAGCCTTTTAGAAGGAACACTGGATGAGCAAAGGCCTACAAACCCTTAGACATACAGCAGTCATGTACATACTTGACCTATAAGGCAGGTGGGCCTCATAAAGTGACCAGTGAGTGGACATACACTTTCTAACAAACTGGATGGGGGCAATAATATGGAGTCAGTACATTTAAAAATGCTATTTTAAGTTTTTTATTTATAAATATATAAATATACTTTATATACAGCTCTTGTCCCTTCTTACCTCACACTTTCCTCTCTCCTCACCCTCTCCAACATTTCACATGGTGTGATAATGACTCAGATTGCTCTTGGATGACATATCCTCCACAGTTGGGACAGGTTGTTGTAGTTTAGTTTTGTCTGCCTGTGCATGAGCTCTCCCATGTGTAATGATGCTGAGTGACAGATATGAGGAACAGCTCTAACGGCCTCTCGCTGGTTGTTCTCATCACCTGCAGGGTGACCTTTCATTAAACACGGTGACATATCAGTCACGTCGTCTGCTTGCTCTGATTACAGCTGGCTGGACTGAAGAGTCATGCTGATTACAACCCTGTGCTATCCATCATAATATTTAGAGGCATCAAATATTGGCTGGTAGAGATTCGGTATTTAATTTTTCAGTATTGCCTTATTTTCAGACAGGCCCATTACCTATATGCCTTTAAAGCATATGGCATCCCAGCTAACAGGGAGTTTTCTCTTTGTGTAAACCTTTTTTAATGTTTAGAGCAAGTGCTCTCCAAGTAACATTGACAGAACTATTATTGTTCTAATGATAATAATGTTATATGACCTTAATAAAAGTTCCCACAATGTTAGTATGAAATGTTCTCTGTTTGATGTCTTTAGTGTAAGGAAGCTATAAAATACCACAGCTGTGGAGTCTGGACATATATTTGCTATGTGTCTTGGCAAAATGTGAATTCCACAATATTTCTCCCAAAAGATTTGGGAGCTGCCTGGCCAACGGCCGATGCCCATTTTCTGAATTCTTCCTGTTCTTCAAGCACAAGTCCTGCTGTACACAAGAAAGCAATGCTAATCTGTGTGGTTTCCTGTGACATGCATGTATAAGACTCACTCATGTAAGAAATCCACAGCTGAGAGGGCTCAGTTGTAGCATTCGCTTCTGTTTTTATAAGCACTTTCTGAACCGTGAACGTTGTATAATGTTTGAATAAGTTAGCATGAAGAGTAGATATGTGAAGCAGTTTTTATTTGGATGGGATTTTCTAAGGTTGTATAACCTGCAGGAGAAATGTCCAAAAGCACTTCTCAATTTCGTTCCTCTTGAAAATGATTTTATAATGGTAGCACCTCATAAGCTTCAAGAAAAAAAGGTGAAATAAAGGAAAATGTGGACATCTCTAAATCTCTGTTCTTTACTGGACTTATTTGCAATTGCAGTGTAGACACTCGACATATATATATATATATATATATATATACAGTACAGGCCAAAAGTTTGGACACACCTTCTCATTCAATGTTTTTTCTTTGTTCTTATTATTTTATACATTGTAGATTAATATTGAAAATA
>JBBPCZ010000019.1:9228466-9239987 GCA_037974445.1 Brycinus macrolepidotus | reverse complement strand
ATCGTTGAATGAGAAGGTGTGTCCAAACTTTTGGCCTGTACTGTATATATATATATATATATATATATATATATATGCAAGCCTTTTCCTTATACATTTAGAATGAGATACATTTCACTTGAGTGTGTCTTGTGTCATGAGCTGACTGGGCCCAAAGGCGTTTTATGATAGAAATTAATGTAAGCCTCTTAAAGCCACAGAGGGCATGCCATTAGCTCTCATACCAGCTAACTCTTTCCACTAGCAGACTACAGTGCGTAAGATAAACATGTTAACATGTATAAGTTTGGAAAAGCTTGCATGAGTGAAAATAAAACCAAGCAGGCTCATTACTGTGTAGTGTGGTGGGGGTGAGAGACTCAGGAAGAAGAAAACATTCATTATTCAAAGGAAAATCAGTTCTGAATGCTGACTCAGGGAAAGATGTAAAACTGGTGTTTTAGTTTTACAATAAAGCAATAAGAATTCTTATTTCTGGTAAATATTGGAAACCATGGGACTAACAGAGGGTTATATTAAAATGAGAGACCCGTTAGCCGTATAACTAGTGCTCACAAGAAGATTTTTTTTTGTGTTTTTAGAGCTACATGACACTGAAACTTTTGAAAGTTCATCACATGTAAATCTGTCCATGTTCACCAAATGTTAGTAGTTTTAATTACAGCTGAAATGGGAAAATGACAGTCATCAGTGGGCATCTGTTGATGAGTCAAGGCCGCCTAGCGTGCCTCATAATGACTGTGACTCCAGCCTGTCCACTGCAAAGAGAATCAGCACTGACCCTGACTCATCTTCATGTACCGCAGGGCTTTCATGGCCTATTCTCATACTCAGTACATCATGCCATTAGTATTCAGTCAGTGACCATCCACAGGGGTGTTTAAATGACTTGCCATTTCTCTCCAAAATGCCCTCTGTCGCTCATGGTGCATGTGAGCTGAGAAAGTTTGATCAAATTTGATAAAAATGGTTTTGGAGAGGCAGTTTATGACAAAGCCACAGGGCAATAATTACTGCTCGAATGTGAACTGCAAACAGTTAAATCATCCACTGCTGCCTGAGGGAAAAAGATGCACCAGAAAACTAAAAAAAAAAAAAAAATAGTGCTCAGGTTTGAAAATCAATACACACATACACACAGACACACACACACACACACACATATATATATATAGAGAGAGAGAGAGATTTTTTTTTTTAGACTCCAGTATGATGCTTTTGACCTGCAGCAATAAGTATCTATTCTACCCACGCAGTCACTTCACTTTAGGGGGAGGTGTAGTTTATACTAACAGGGGTCTAGTCTATCAGAACTCTTCACTCAATGCCGTATCAATTGCCTGCTCCAAATATATCTCAAATTAAACTTTAACATACTGTGTAGAATGTACTATATTGCAATTCATCATGACATAAAGCTAAAAGTCACTGTTAAAAACGCTTTGCACACCTGATATGTGTGCAGTGTGTGTACAAAAGTGTCATATATTGAATGCAAACATCTGAACACCCCTGGTCAAATGGCATATTTTACTGATTTGCTACATGAATATAAGTGCACATCAGGTTCCAGAGAGGTGCAGCTGTCTAAGTTTTTGTCCTATCATTGTCATGGCTGCGTCTCCCATGCCATGCCCCCAGCCATCCTGGTCCCCAGAGTGCTGAGTTTGGGCTCCCCCCAATGCCAGGTACGCCAGGCTTTGCTCTCTCTCACTTTGAGGACATTGTACCTGGTAGAGCTGAGCCTCCCTTCTTGTGGCCGATTCGTCTCCAGGATTTCTGTGTTGAACTTTACCTTTTGTACCAAGCCAGTGCTATCTCAGCATTCCTCTGTTAGCATTACCTGACTTTCTGAAATAAACTGTCACGAGTGAATCCTGCAAGTGTATCTTCATCCTTAACACACAATCATATGGATGTTGTGGGTTTTAGAGCAATGCCACAGCCATCTGGGGTCAGGAGTCCAAAAGAGCACAGCTGGCCTTGCTATTTTTGCATACGATGACCCTCCATGTTCCCTCACCTTGATACTAGTCAGCGAAGGCATCTGTTAGCTGATGTAACAGAATTCATAGTTAGTGTTCTCCTCTGAGCATGTTGAGCTGTCAAGTTAGAAAAGATTCAGTGATGCCTAACATGACTCAGAGGAAGCACATGCCACCTTTCACCCTCCCAGCACTGGTAGCTAGTGTGTGGAACTGGGCGTGACTAAAATGGGAGTTGCAAATAAAATACGCTACAAACTTATTTCTATTTTGAGTTTAACATATTGAAATAAAATTACCTTCCATGACATTTGTAAAACATATAATAGGGGTATAACATATTAGTATATTACCTCTACTAAGCCATCATTTGTCAATCAAGTGTGCTAACTTACTTCTAGATACTCAAGCTAGTGTATTTAATAACATTATCTTCTTATCACTCTGAAAATCAACCAAAGCTTTTTTTTTTCATTTGTTGAATTTTTCAGTAAGTTTGTACACACCAACATTCATCTGTATTTCTTTGCTGAATAACAACAGTTCACAACTGACAACATGTGGTTCATGGTAACAGTGACATTGGAAATCGAAACAAATCTAATGTAAGATCAGTGCAATTAATCAATTTCTTTTACTGTTAAAAAAAAACCCTGATGATGTTACATTGATTTGGGAGACCAAGGAAATTGCCTTTATTGATCAGTCATGATGTCCTTGTGTTGATTAAAAGTTTAATAGGTTAATCCACTAACTGACCCGCTTTATTGGGGGTCACATAATTAAAATGCAAAGCGTAGTTTTCCATCCTAGAGAACCAGGGGTGAGAAACAGGAAAACTGTTATATGCAAATCCATGGCCTCTTCCAAAGAAAGCATACTACACATTTGGAAATGAGAAACACATTTTATAGGTAAAGTAAATTTCTTTTTCATGCCTTGACTATTAGCAGCTCACATTTTTCTCTATATCAAATGATCTGCAACATATTATTTAAATTTTCACCTATTTTATCAATCTGTATACATTTCCATTTATCTATCTATGGCTCTTTACTATGTACTTCAGTGTACTTTAAGCCTTTGAAAATGAACCCAGCTATGTTTCCACATATCAGTCTCCCCTTCTATAATCATATACAACCTATGGATCTCAAAAGAATCTGCAGTCTGGGCAAAATTAGGGGGTGTCAAAAGAGGAGAAAATAAATTATCTAGTCAAGTAGCAACATCGATCACGATAGCAGTCAAAAAAAGAAGAATAATAGTAAAAGCAATCATGTAAACAGCTGCGACCTAGTTATGCCAGCTGGTTACACAACTGTTTGGAAAGTGCTTTGAGAAACCCGTCATGGCTCAGGTAACTCTCAGCATTAAAAACTTTCCATAGGGTCAATCAGTTGGACTTCCGTTTCAACTGCCAAACAAACCATCCTGTTTTATTTTCTCGCCCATTGATCCTGTAAAATTAGTGATTTGAAAAGCTGTCAGTCAACATAACCATACGATGCATTATCTCAGTTTTGACAAGCTGTATCTTGAAACCGAGACCGTTACAGCTGTTATGGTTGAGCTTCAAATGAGTTGCAGGAGACTCTGCATTATACCACTCAAATGAAATCAGCATAGGAACAAAAGTAGCATGAAACTTTTCCCATTTTTAAAGCCCTGTCTTATCTTTACGGTGCTCTAGGCACTGTAACATTTGAAATTTGAATGGATGAAAGGGAAAAGGAGTGTAAAGGAGATTGCTGGTATAGTGTAGTGGATAACACCTCTGCCCTCAAAACAGACTGGGGTTTAATTCCCTGTCTGGGCAAGCGCACCACGCTTCATCAATTAGAGTCTTTGGGCAACATTCCTAATCCATCTGTAAGATGATTCAGCTGTCAGTTGCTCCGGATAAGAATGTCTGACAAATGTATATGTGTGAGATATAAGCTTTTAAAAACTCTTATCAAAACCAACAATGAGATTTTACACTGTGTACAAATTTGTACATCAAACAATGGTTGGCACCAGCAAAACATCACCCTTCCCAACTCATTCAAATGTATTTAGCTACCAAATTTAAATGAAACAAAGCTAACCACACTTCTTTTTTCTAGCCAATAATCAAAATTGCATGCAGGTGGGTGGGTTTTTTGCAGCTTTTCTTGCACTCACTTAGACAGTTTCATGTCCTTTTTCTGTAACAGTTGGTTCTCCAATTATGAACTCCATGGGCTGAGTATATCTGAAAACTTTAATAATGTTTGCATCCTATTTCCAAAACATACATCTCTTTTTTCATAATATGACTTCTATCCAGTGGTAACTTACTGAAATCTCTCTGAACTATGTAATGGTAATGTACTAAATTCTCTCTGAAAGTATAAGTGCACAAAATTATGTGAACATTTTGAGTATTTTGAGTCTCGCCAAACATCATTGGAGAATTTCACAGATACTGAAGAAGTGGCAGATTTAGATTTGGATTTAGATTAGTAGAATAAAAAGAATGTATGTGTGAACAGAGGGTGGATCTGGTTCTAACTACTGAAGCCCAAAATAGGCAATCAAAGAGGTCAGTCCAGCATGGAGTAGCTTATTTCATGGACTGCCAGCACTCAGCTAAAGGACAGGCCGCATAATGACAGAAAGCCTGGTTGTGAGTGTGTGCGTGTGTGTGATTAATCTGTTTGCTTTAAACCTCTGCATTACCACATATTTATTATAAGGCAAATATCCGTTTTCATTTTTCAGCTTCAAAGTGGATCGGTATTTCATGCTTTATTGTCCATTCGGGTAAATGGCCATGTTCCTTCGCCTGTTGCGGCCTTAAATAAAAGGTCGCACTTAGAACTTCACTCAAATAGAGGGAGATTTTGCCTTTATGGTCCCATTGACTTTGTCTGTGACACGATTCATAGCTGCTCAGGGCTGTTGGGGATGACCCTTTAAAGTGCTGTAAGGGGAACAAACAAATTGTTCAAAAATACAGCTGCGAGCAGGGACTTAAATTTAATGAGGCGTTGCCTAAAATGGCTGTTCTCGTACGATACCCCTGTGACTGTTTGTCTCTGTTGACCTTGTGTTTAGCGTAGTACACTCAGCCCCCCTCTTAGACGCCTTCTTTCCTCGGTGCTAGAGCTTTGAGCATTGCAAGCATTAAAAAAATATTTGACACCCTCTAATCTAGCCCTTGCTTCGCAGTGACCTTGAGAGAGAGTACATGTTTTATAGCATCTTGCACCTCTCCAAAGCATGGGCTTGGATTAAACCAAGGAGAGAGTATGGAGAATGGAAACAAAGGTGAAAAAAAACTTAATTTAAGGTTCAAGTGTTCAGTCGAAAGCCTTAGGAAATTCTGTTACTTGAAAACCTATCTTAGAAAGGATTAGGAAGTTCTACAGATGCCATCATCCACGGGCAACAAATAATAATTATCTGAAACCAATTTTAAGGCCTTGAGAAGGACAGATATGCAGTTAACTACTGTATGTGACTGATTATAACTCTTCTGTGTTGCCTTAAGTTTGACTCCTGTAGTGCTTTTTACAAGGTGCAATTACTCCCCCAGCACCGTTCCAGTGTTGCTAATGTAGCTAAGTGAGAGCGGGCTAATTGAAGGATGGGTTTATCTGTTACGCAGCACTTCATTAAGCCTGGCCTTTGGAACTGTGGACTCTTAGAGCTCTCTGCTGCTCCCTAAAGCTCCATCGCAGATCAATCTCTCCTACATGAGCACTCTAAGAGAGCAGCACACTGACCATTCATTTTGAAAGCGTTTGATAATTCACCTAATCTGTCCATTAGTGACCCCAGCAAATTTGTTAGCTCACCCAGACCAGAATGCACAATTTATTTCATTTTGCATGAGCATGCAATTTTTCAAGTGAAACTGCATAATTATGAAACAGAAACTGGCAGAAGCAATGTCATATACTCATCACAGAAGGATTTCAAAAAGATCAGTTTTCATACAGGAGTTTATTGTGAACTCAATTCCCAATTTTATCAGCTCCACTAAAGGAACACTGTACCTCTACAGTTACAGACCGAGGTCCATTCAGTTCTCTGTGCAACTTGTTACCCCTTTAACACACTTGCCAATGTTCAGGACAACCTCAAGACCACCACTCAAGAAAGTATCATTTGAGTGGTAGACCATTGCCAGCACGCCAGAGAATAGTCCACCAACCAACCAAGTGTCCTGTGGCCAGAATGGGACACTCCCACGTCAGTTGTCTAATGCATGATTTGCATGCAGTAACTCAAGCACTTAATATTAAAGTAAAATTTGTCAGTTTGTCAATTATCTCAATAAAGACTCTCTTTTTCTTTCCCCCCAGTTCGACCAGAGGAGGATGGGTTCCCCTTTTGAGTCTTGGTTCCTCCCGAGGTTTCTTCCTCCAGCTTAGGGAGTTTTTCCTCGGCTCTGTCACCTTTGGCTTGCTCACTAGGGGCTCGGACCTGGACTCTGTAAAGCTGCTTTGTGACAACTTGGTTGTAAAAAGCGCAATATAAATAAAATTGAATTTAATTGACTTAAAACTGTGTCTGTGATAACCCATCTCCGTTAGTGTATGTAGGTGGGTTCAGGTGAACATGACAAGACAGCAGGGCTAGGGTGGGGACTAAGACTAAAACACAAGACACAGGAAGAGCACATGGCACATGTAAACAAAAACAGAGACATGGCACACGGCAGGGGCAAGATGTTACATGTGAGAAATCATAAGGTGTTAATATGCCCTTTTGTAGTATTGCAGAGTTTAAAACATACACATATTTAATTAGCTTGAGGACTCAGCCACATAGCAAAGAAACTTCCATATTCTAAACTTGGCACATAGCTAATGTTTTCAGTGTCAGCCTTTAAGGAACTAGTTATTCATTCATGCATTCATTCATTCATTATCCAAGGCCACAGATCCTTAACCAGAGGGTTCTGGAGCCTATCCCAGTGGTTAAAGGACAAAAGGCAGAGAAACACCCTGGACAGGTTGCCAGTCTATCACAGGGCAGACACACTGAAATATGTACTTATACATGCAGTCATACCTAGGGGCAATTTATCATCTCCAGTTCACCTGGCAGGCATGTCTTTGGACTGTTGGAAGAAACTGCAGCACCCAACAGAAACCCTCCAGACACAGAGAGAATATGCAACCTCCATGAAGAAAGGGCCCTTGGCCAATCCTGCCAGGAATTGAACCCTAGACCTTGCTGTAAGGTAACAGAACTGGAACTGTTTTTGACTTTTTCCCTAGATTTTTTTCCCAAGAAATTTTGTCCATATCCATATCCAAAAATATATATTATGCATATAATTGTAGAACGATTAGTCATCATGCCTTAATGACAGGGCTTGTCAGGTAAAGAATTCTCTCTTCCACTAATCCACTTTCACTTTCAGCTAGCAATCTGTTCATGTGTGCCTATTCTGGAATTTCACCTGCTGTTCCAAACTGAGGCCTTCTAAATTTTGCTGCTCAGTTAGAGTGTCCTTGTGTTGTCTATTAAACCATTTACTCACAGATTTGGTTCTATGCGCCTCAAAGAGGCCATCCTGAATTATGAGAGACAGTGACAGACTCAGGCTGTTTAAAGGCAGGGCGACAAAAAAGGAGATTGCATTTACATGGAGACATATCAATTTCAATGAGAATGATTTGGGAGTTTATTAGTCAGGGAAGGGAGATGGTGGTGGAGTCATAGCGGAATTCTTCTTTTGGCCCTGTGTTTATATACTGATTAGCCACAATATTGAAACCACTCACGGGTGAAGTGAATAACATTGATTATCTCATTACAGTGGCACCTATCAAGTGGTGGGATATATTAAACAGCAAATGAACTGTCAGTTCTTGAAGTTGATGTGTTGGAAACAGGAAAATGAGCAAACTAAAGTATCTGAGTGACTTTGACAAGGACCAAATTGTGATGGCTAGATGACTGGGTCACAGCATCTCCAAAATAGTCTTGCGGGGTGTTCCCAGTGTGTAGTGGTTAGTAACTGCCAAAGTGGTCTGAGGAAGGATGACCAGTAGGTCATGAGCACAAAGTGCTCACTGATGCTCATGGCTAGTCCATCTGGTTCGATTCCACAGAAGCTCTACTGTAGCACAAATTACTAAAATGTTAATCCTGGCTGTGATAGATATTAAATGCAGTGTGATGCTTTGGACAATGTTCTGCTGGGATACCTTTGGTCCTGGTATTCATGTGAATGAGTTTGACATGTACCACCACTTTAAACACTGTTGTAGACAATGTACATGGTAAAAGCTTTCCCCTTCATTGTAAAAGCATTCCCTAAGCACAGTGGCCTCTTTCAGCAGGACAATACATCCTGCCACACTGCAAAAATTGTTCAGAAATGGTTTGAGGAACATGACAAAGAGTTGACTTGGCCTCCAAAAGTTTCTAGATCTCAATCCAATTGAGCATCTCTGGGATGTGCTGGACAAACATTTCCAATCCATGGAAGCCCTACCTCGCAACTTACAGGACTTAAAGGACATACGACTAAAGTCCTGGTACAAGGGAGACCTACAAAATATTAGGCAATTGGTTTTAATGTTATGACCAGTGTGTGTTAATGAGCTTACTATGATCAGCTGGGATATCCCAGTCAATTGACAGCAGCAGAAGATTTGAGAGCCTTGTTTCCCCACACTGGTTTCTGAGATGGATTTACACGGCACACACTTTGGGAAAGCCTGTCCTTGAGGGCATACTCTAGGTGAGACTGTAGGTCACTGCATTTCATTTTCTTCACTGGGATTTCTCACCATTACAAGGGAATTGATTCTAAAAGGGCACTTTATGATTTTTTTAGGCGCCTGTATGGAATCTCAAGTGTATTTCATTGTAAGGGCATGTATACAGCACCACATCACATTTTCTCCACTTTCATCCATTAGGAAACTTCCCACATTCTCTTGCATATAGGAACACCTTTTTATAGCCCTGCATCATATTTTATCCACTGGGCACTGCCTCATTAGAAGAGCAACTAATTGAACCCTTCATCTCACATCTCTGTAGGAGTACCCTATCCGGAATTGCATCCCATTTTCTCTACAGGAAAGGGTACCCTTTGGGACACTGTCATGTAGGAACTGCATAGAGGGCACTTCATTATAGCAACTTTTTCCACCGGAAGGGCACCCATCGGGAACGTCAAGTTAATACCATTGTAGGGACACATTTTCCCCTCCAAAAGGATACTCGTTAAGACACATAATGGAATTTTCTCGCACATCATCATAATTTATTGCATGAGGGGGCACCCTAGTGTTTCTCAGCCTTGGTCATGGAGACACCCTGTCCTGTGCATTTGAGTGTTTTCACTGCTTCCAAAACACATGATCCAACTAATCAGCTCATTAATTCACTGAGCTGAAGTGGGTGTGTTGAGGCAGCACCCCCACCTCCACCCCCACCCAAAATCCACCAGTGACAAGAGTGTTTATACTGCTTTATGTGTGGACTTGAAATACAGAGTTTATAGAAGAGTGAAAAAATGGAAAGGAAATATCTCAAGAGGCTGGTGTAATCCATTTCTGACAGGACTGGCACTGTCATTAAGGCAAGGGGACATGTAGCCAAGTATTAGAGAAGAAGTGATGCGTGTGACTAATTTTTGGTCTGTGGAGCTTATATTTTCAGTGACGTGAAAAATGTCTGTCAGTGGGCCTCTCATCAGTGCAGCAGTGTGAGTGATGTCTGAAGTTATTTCTCGTCTGTGCAGAAAAAAGAAAGAAATTCTTCTCTCAGGAACCACTCTTCTTTAAAATAAAAAGAACGCTTTATAGTCTCAAACCAGCTGAGGTCAGTGTAAAAAAAAACTGATGCTAATTTTAATTGGTAAAGTAATTAGCCTACTTCGTTGGAATGTGGTCTTAATTAGTATAAAAAAACAACTGCTTCTGTTGCATAATGTACATAACAACATTCACACAAACTGTCAGGTGTTATGTATCAGTGACCAGAGTACAGAAAAATATTCTTCTCCTTTTTTACTTCTTACTGCTTCAGGAACGTATTGCCTTACTCCCTAGGCATATGATTCCGCTATTTATCTTAAGACAGTAGCAAAAGTTTTAAGAGTAAAATAAAAGTACTCAGAGTTTCTTGTATTTTGGTGGTTTGGATGAAGAATCTGCCATTTGTTATCAGGTTATCTTGTGTAAGCATGAGGCTTCTGTGCAGGTCTATTTGCCCAGAGTAGAAAGGCCCCAGGCCAGAGGTTTGGAGGGACAGTATCTGATTCCTCATCAAAGTGCTTTAACTAGGATTATCTAATGGTGCAGCAGCTTTGAAGAACATAGAGAGAAGAAAGGGAACAGCAAGGGGCATAATCTAACATCTGCAGAGCAAGTTAATAACATGATCAAGCACTCTACAGGGGAGCAGGAACACACTAAAAAAACACACACTGAGCAGCACATGCTGTGGTGATGCTCCCAGAATTCATAAAATGTGCTGATTACATGGAATAGACGGTCATTGCTAGGCTATTTTCCATGCTGTATGTTGATGTAATGTTGATGTAATGATCAGTACACTGTGGTTAATTATTCAGTACAAAATCCACATTGATAACAAATCATTGTGTTTTCACTCCAGGAATACTTCTTTGTCCTTAGGGGGACTCATTTGATTACATTGTGAACACATTTGCTCAAATAGAGAGAATGAGTCACTGATACTGCTTGCTGTGTTCTGCTGTTCTGTTCTTCTGCTGCGATGAATGGATTTTTATGGACAAGCAGGGTACAAAAAAAAAAGTATAATTTTACAGAAACACTGGTAATGACAAAATTATGTGTTATCAGAGGTTAAATTGACCTTAACTCAGCCCCAGCACATAGGCCTACGCTCTTCTGTATCGTCAGGGGACACACAACCTTGCACATCTTCAGCTATGTATATATTTTTACACTTTTGACGGCCACAAATTATAAATAAATAAACTCTAAATAAATAATAAAATATATCCCGGAAATTGATTTTTTGGAGCCGTGCAGGTTCATGCATAAATATACGGTATTAAACACACATGAAATGCACAAATCTGACTGATTATCACTTCCTTGCTTACTCTAAAATTTTAACTCAAATGATGCCTTCTGTTTCAACACCACTACACATACTTGCCAGCTACTCTAATGCTAATCTTAATTAATAACATAATTAGCCTAATTAGATGGATTGTGGTCTTAATTAGTAAAGAAACAACTGCTTCCACATTCGACAAGACGCTGCAGTGAATTTGTTTTGGAGGAATTTAGATGCTACAGGGAGGACATACACATTCTCTTATAGAATGGAGAGCAGCACAATGTCATTGGTATATTCAGTGGGACTCTTTTACAGATGTCAAAGCTAACAAGAAGGAGAACTAAGAGTGAAACAATAATGTTTGTAATGTAATAGTACTTTTTTTTTTTTTTTTTTTTTTTTTCCTTGTCCTGTCCGGCACTGTTAGCAATCAGAATGGTGGTCTGAATGCTCGTTTTGCCAAACACATTTTGCTTTGTCAA
>JBBPCZ010000019.1:9210317-9228366 GCA_037974445.1 Brycinus macrolepidotus | reverse complement strand
GTCCTCTTCCGCCTTCTCCGGGATGCCTGAAAAAACTAAATTCTCCCTCATGCCGCGGGCTTTTAACTCGATAATAGCTTCTTTTATATTTTTATTCTCTGAAGAGAGCCGGGTCATACCCTCGGTGAGGGATGACACCGACTCTTTGAGGGCCGCATTTTCAGCGGCGAGTATTTCCACCTGCTGCTGGCTGAATTCCACGGATTCACGGAGCGCCTGGAACTCTCTGTGTAGAATCTCCACCAGGGCCAAGCGGGCATCAAAGCTCGATAGTTTTTGATTTATCGACTCCAATATGTCCATCATTCCGCTGGTGTCTGAAGAAGCAGCTTCTGGAGAGTTTTCCGGACGACTTCTTTTACCAGGTGGGATATTTTTGCTGCTGGAGGGGGTTGAAATTGAGGTTGAGGTCTTGTCGGATTTCCCCATGACAATACACTCAAAACACTCGTCAATATATAGCTGTAAACTCTCCAAATCTTCGGTGCTGTCCTCCAGATTGCTGAAAATTAGAAGCAAAGTAATTATGATATATGTATATTTTAAAACATGTATTTGTAAATAAGCTGGCGGGGGGGAATGAATGAATGAAATGTTAGCTATTCAAATCGTGCCGCCATGTGCAATGCTGCCGGGATCTCGTCCAAGTCTCGCGTGACGTCCGTCAGTGCATTCCCTTCAAAAAATACATCCATGTAATAGTACTTTACCAACATCAGTTGGTGTTTGACTCTCAGATTAAATCACTGAGAGAGTCAAAGGAAATTAAAGTGGAGGTTGAATAACCCTTTTGCCCCCATATAGCTACAGAGAGCTTTATAATTATTGTGAATTTACTAATTTGGCTTCAGAGGCTGTACATGAACACACCTAAGGCTGAGAGAGAGAGAGAGAGAGAGAGATATGTGTGAGGTGGGTATGTGGATGAACAGTGCGTCACAGTTGCCCTTTCGGAAAACGCAGTCAGTTCCAAACTGCACTCCCAGTGACTCAACACTCAGCACGAATCTCCACTCATTTACACTAATGGTCTGATGTTCATCCTTTGAATCTGACACAAAGAGCCCCCTTCCCCTTTAGTATGTTATCAACTTGCATCAGTCTCAGATTAGAGCTGTTTACAATATGAACGTGAGCAAAGACGTTTCTCTCTTGTACTCTACACAGTATTCCACGTAAACAGTAATATACTTCACAACACTGAATGCACACGTATCAGTTGATGTTATGTTCTGCACATTGCAGTGTGCTCCATAATTACAATGAGTAAAAAAGATCCCAAATGTTTGTGGTTGTTCAGCTCAGTCTCACAGTATAAGAAAATCTGAGAAAAATGTATTCTTTAATTAAAATAAATTTAATTTAAGAAAACAAAAAATAACATGTGAAACAATTTTTGGCACTTGGGCATTTGTTATTTTGTGCATCCTCTATTCGTCAAGACAACAGTAAGATAAGATAAGATGTGGACAGTACAAAAGAAGAAAGTAGAAGAAGCATAACCAATTGAATAAAAACTATACAATATAACAATATAATATAAAATACTATATAAATATAAATATATTCATTTGTGTGTATGTATATGAATATTCATTGATATATATACATGTACACAGTGGGGATCTTCAGATGCCTAGTAGCCACAGACATTGAATGATACACAGTAATATTGCACATGAAAGAATCATTTCATTTATCCGTCCTGGGTGTGTAGATGTGTGTGTGTGTGTTTGCTTGTGTGTGTGTGGTCAACTGTAAGATGTTCATTGCAGAGTCTGACAGAAGCTGGAAGGAAAAACTGGCGGTATTTCTACACAGGTGATGCCTTTGGAGGTTGGGGTATACATAGGACAAAATCTGAGACCACTACTCAGTACAGAAACTCAAACAATCCATCCATCCATCCACCCACCCATCCATAAATCCATCCTTTTATCCATCAATCCATCCATCTACCCATCCAACCATCTACCCATCCATCCATCCATTCATCTACCCATCCATCCATCCTTTTATCCATCCATCCAACCATCTACCATCCATCCATCCATCCTTCTATCAATCCATCCATCCATCCATCCTTTTATCCATCCATCCATCCATCCATCCATCCATCTACCCATCCATCCATCCATCCTTCTATCAATCCATCCATCCATCCATCCTTTTATCCATCCATCCATCCTTTTATCCATCCACCCATTCACCCATCCATCTATCCATCCGTCCATCCATCCAGTCAGAGTACCTAGAATCCAGGTAGACCACATACTTGTATGTTCTTGAATGATATTTATTCTAAGAATAAAGTTTTGTCTGCATTGTCTTGCTTGTGGTTTTAATGGTGAAAAAATCTAGCCTAAAGATACACATAAACTATATATCAAAATGCAGTTAATAATCATTCTTTGGCTGAACTCTCCTAAGGGACTCTTTTAAGAGAGGAAATTCTGTTTATCACTACATTATCACTCCCACTCAGTTCTCACTCTACTGTGTCCTCTTTGTTGTGCTTTCACCATCTGCTCACTCTTATGCAATATTCCATATCCAAAAAAAAACCCAAGACTGTAGTATTTTTTATAATGATTCAACACAATTGCAGTTCTTCAAGAAATTCTAATCTGATTCTGTTATTTTGTAATTTTGTCTGTTCGTGACTCTTGTTATAATTATTATTTTTAATTCTCTGAATACACAAAAGCTACCTGAAGAACCATTGTATAGTAAATCAATACACAAAGCACAATACACATTTTTTATGAATTTTATTTTTGTCAAAGTACGAGTGCATAAATGTGTACATTTTTCCTCCAAACTTTACTAAAGAAGTCTAACAATGTACATATAATTTTGTATAATACATGACTAGAAATATGAGATTGTAATAGCCCTGTGAGTGCACTCCTTACTGCAAACTCCATGTTGGTGCTGGATAAAAGCTACTTAGTGAACTTCAAGGTGTTGTGCTCTGAAAATAGACTTTTTTTGCCCTTATAGAAAACCCAGTTTAACAAAGAGATTGCTGGATTACCATAATAAGTCTGACATTGTGTGAGTTGTGTGTGAGGGAATGAAGGATATGGCTTAGGTAGATATGCCTCATGTTCAGTTTTGTGCCAGACCTGCTGTGCTGCCAAGCAAGGCAACATGTGGAGATTTAGCCTACTAAAGACATGAAACTGGAAAGCATCAGTGCACTAAACATTCTTTGAAGGTGATAACTGCAAGAGTGCAAAAAAAACAACGATGCCTGTGATTTCTGAGTTAATTTGGTCTCTATGTTCAGTGCTACGAAACAGTATTTTGTACATGCGGTGAAGAAGAGCTCATTTGCTTGCACATCAATAACCTGGCTGAATATTTAGACTGTAGAATTGAATGTGCCTATAGGCAATGTGGTTTTAAAGAAGTAAGTGAAGCATGGATAATATTCTCAGAAATATAGTCCTGAAGTGTTGATGTCAATAAATGATCATGATATAATTCTTACAAATAATCTACATAGAAACCTTTTAGTTGTCTGAATGTTCCTTAAGTGACTCCTGGAGTTTTCAGCATTGAGATGATGCAATAACTGTGCAATTATTTGCAATCTCTAACCATAGAGTCACAATTTTGATCTTTTTATAATAATGCAGAAGAAGAAAAAGAATAAGAATAAGAAGAGGAGATGGAAGGATAATTGTCATCTTGATAGATCTGCAGCATCGTGCATTTCCTTTGCTCTTACTATTCACCTGAATTAGTCATTCAGTGAGCATGCTGATGGTTTTTACATGATGGCTTTAGAGACCCATAGACTGCTTAATGGCTCTTCTTAGCTCTTCTGTGACCACGGTAATGATAATGACATGGCCATATTTTGATCCTTGTTTAAGAGGCAAAGGTCTATGTGAGCCAAATACATGTACAGTGTACAGGTCTGGGCAGTCTTCAGTAGTGGCTTGCTCTAAAACACTGACACTGATTTGCTCACAACTTGTAATTCAGCCTGATTGGTCTTTTGTGCTCCTTAGGTAATGATAATTATAATTGTACCATCATTCAAGGTTGTTGTTTTAATTATTATTATTATTTTGGATGGTAAGTCTTGAATACAGATGGTTTGTCTAAAACTGAAAACGGACGTGAAAAAGCACCCTTCCCAACACAAACTATTTCTGTTTGAATTATTAAATTTAATTCCTTATATGTATACAATACATTTAGAATGAATGTATTTATGAAATTAATAAAAAGTGCAAATACAATGTAATTTGTTCATTGTTAGTGGTTAAATGAATAATTGATCAATTGTGATGGTTTTGAAATGTATTTACACTATTCTAATTCTATATTACTGATACAGATTTAGTGTATTACTAAATAAAAAATGCTATAAGCAGGAATTAAGGATTCTGAGAGGGCTGCAGCAACCTCAAATTTTGGTATTGTTTAACTGTAACTACAAAGAATAATAAAACAAAATAAAATAGAAAGTTGAACACACGTGTGCTTATATTATGCTGACATTTGTATTTGTAACATTTTATTTATGTATTTTTTAAAACCTGCCACGGCTTAGTCGCCACCATCACTTAGTAATTGGCCCTTTATGGTCACGCGTGAACACACCACACAGAATCAACAACGTGAAACTCTTTCTCTACATTTAACCCATTCACCAAGTGAAGCAGCGGGCAGCCAGAGACGCAGCGCCGGCAAGCAGTGTGTGGGGGCGGTACCTTGCTCAAGGCTACCTCTGTGGTGCTGGGATTCCTCCTGGGATTTGAACCCATGACCTTCTGATCACAGGGGCATCTCCTTAACCACTAGGCCACCAGCTGCCCCACTTACTGTTACCCACGCTGGGGGGGTGTCATTAAAACACAAGCAGGTTAAAGTGACTAGTCTCAAACTGTATGCAGTTTAAAGCAATATTCAAGTAAATATTTAATACATCTTCATCCCTCTATTCATCCATCCATCCATCCATCCTCTGAGCCATTTATCCCAGCCAGGGTCACGGAGGTGCTGGAGCCTGTCCCGGCATTGATATGGAAAAAGACAGAGAAACACCCTGGAGGGTTCATCAGTCTGATTAAATGCACCTGATGCAGAATATTTAAGGTTCTATTACATCAAACTCTAAACCTGACCCTAAATCTAAACTTAATCCAAACCGTAAATCTAATCCTGTCCTACACCTAACCCTAATGCTGTTGAAAACGCTCTGACTTTCACCAGTTTGTTAACAATTAAAGCATCTGTGGATGATCTATAGGGAACTATGAAAATAAAGTGTGACCAAATTCTGTGTTCCAAAGAAGAATAAAATTGTAAATAGAGCTTAAACAATTCAAGCAATCTTGATTATGGCCATGAATTTAAGCAATTTCCTCAAATAAACAATAAAGTTTCCTGATTCCAATTCTAATTCTAATTGTTTTCTGAAACAATACTGTCAACGATCAGATTGGATTGTTGCTTTCATTTGCATAAAGTGCGTTAGAGAGCAGTATTGGCGAGCTCTGACACATTCTATTCATAAATTATCCAAAGACTTCAAATGGAAAAAAATGGAATAGCATGACATCAACCTCTTCGTATGCTAATATATAAGTCAGCACCCTCCACTTAAAACACCTTCCCTCGTTCTTGCTTTACACTGAAAAAGGGTGGCTGGAAACCTCAGTTACATGTTGAGGCCTCTACATTTATTTAGAAATCCATTCACTTCAGGGGGAGGTGATCAGGATTTAATAAAGACCATGCTTTTCCAGGAGCAATCTGGACCAAAAAAAGCACATTGCGTTCCATTAGTATCTCTTATAAAGCACTGGGGTTATTTGGAGGCGTAATAGATTCATGTTTGACGTTGCTTAGATCAATACACAGCCTCTCCACCAATCACACCGCCCATATACATTAGTCAGGTCCCTTAATTACAAATGTGACTCTTAAGCCTTCTTCCACTGACAGATAAGTAAATGTGCTTGCATACTTTATTGAGGAAGGAAACTACAGGCATTAAGGTCCTGACTTGTAAGAAATATTAAATAACCAGTTACACAATAAAACACCTAAACTCTGTGATTCAACAAGGCCATTCATGCTTAAAGCATGATCTGAAAATACCAGTAGCGGCATCTAAATGTTCAATATTTCATTTTCATTTTAGATTTTTATTTATTGTGGAGTCATCATTTTGGTTAGCAGGTAAAAAAGACAAGTGAGTTGCAATAAGATCTGAAGATATTTTTCAAGCAACTAACTAGATCGTTGTTTTTACTGGTATTCATAAAAAAAAAATTTTGAAGCACATCTGCTCTAAAAGCAAGGTAATTACAGGGGGCAGAGTACAATGCAATCTGCACGGGTCAGCTTACTACTAAAGGCCAGTTTAAAGGCTATAAACCTGACATGTGGAAATTTATTCATCTAGGACAAATATATGCCTCTTGTCTTCAGCCTTTGATTCAGCAGACGGTAAAGCAATGAGCAGCAAGGTGAAGGAATGCTTGAGTAAGTCAATTATGTTAAACTGAAACACTAATTAGATTAATTGTCAAGCAGTAATGTTGTGTTTGGAGAATAGAGCAGAGAACGTTTTCAGTGCCACAGCTCAAGGTCTTAAAAGTTCAAGGTAACATCAGTCTTCTATAATGGGATTTCCAAGTGATTGTTCACCAACTGAACTGTGATTGAAATACGCTGAAACGAACTGAATAAAAGACTGAGTATAAGAATATGTGCACTGTTTTTAATGAATCAATCAGTTTATCAGTCCTTTTACAGGTGATTCCTAAAAAAATGGTGATGAATTTCAATTTTAAAAAAGTAAGTCCCTGGTTACTGCAAAATGTTGATTTTATTGGATTTAGGTCATAAGAGTGTATATTATAATGTATAAATGTAGATTGTTGTTCTGTTACTTACTATTAGATGTTCAACTACTGTAAAATTTTAAGGAAGCCAGATTGATTAACTTTTTGAAGTTAAAACTGTTTTTTTTTACAGAATATCTAAGGACCTTGGATGTTTATTGAATGAAAGTACAAGTTTAACTAACTGTTCATTTAAAGCCTTCATTATTAACCTTGATGTTACTCATTACATTAATACTCTTAAAAATGTGCCACCAAGGGATCTTTGAGCAATACCATAGAAGAACCACATAAACAAAATTGTGTGAAGAACCTTTTAAAGACATAATCGGTAATATAAGCATAAATGCATTCTTCCCAGAACCTTAACATTATGTGGAGGTTCTTTAAATAGCTTCTTCACACTAACAAATCTCATATTTAACCTTAGTACAAATTGCTGAAAAAAATGATGCTGGCTATGCTAAAAAGGTGTCAGAACATACAGTACATCAGAGCTTGCTGCATGTGTGGCCCCAGATCAGTCAGAGTGTCCATGCTGACCCAGTCTACTCGAGATTCTTTATTCAAGATTCTTTATTTGTCACATGCATAGTTACACAAGTACAACATGCAGTGAAATCACTGCCGAAAGTGGGGGAACCAGAACTGGACCATGGACCAACTGGATGCACTATGGGAAGAAGGAAAGCTGGCAGAGACAACGTTTTGCTTTGGGCGATGTTCTGCTGGGAAACCCTAAGTTCATGTGGAAGTTCCTTTGACACGTACCACCTGCCTAAACATTGCTGCAGACCAAGTACACCCCTTAAGGGCAGTGTAAATCACTTATTATGAAAGTCTTACAGAGGTGTTAAACAGCCCTATGAACGCTACCCTTAAAAGTGAACAAATAGAATGAATACAATTTCATTCTTGAATAGAGTATACCCCATTATTTTAAAAACCTGCAGTAATTCTATGAAATATTGTGGATTATTATTGAACAGTACACTTAGCAAATAAGTACTCAAATCATATCAAGATTTATCATTATTAATATTTTGTTAGCAATGAAAATGTAAGCCAGTGTTGCTTTCCTTTACACAGTAAACATTTTTGTAGACACTGTAAAAATGAGTGTGCTTTCCTTGACAGCTGGTAATGGTTGGGGTTTAAAGGTATTTGAACAACTAAAGAAAAAACACAGCAGGTTGTCGTGATTCTTTATGTGTTATTCAAAACAAAATATGAAGCCTTCATTAGAGTTGCGTAGAACCTCTTATGTTTTGCATATTTTCTTGTTTCATTTTTTTGGTTGAGTTAAGCTAATAAGCAAGGAGCATTCTTGCTGTGTAAACCTTTATTGTATGCTACAGAGCATGTAGATCCCTAGAGCATCTTTAGTAACCATGTTTTCCTCACACAAACAGATACACAATAGGTTTTCTAAATAGTGCTGTCTTTGAAAGAAGACACCGAGGAGAATACAAGACTATTAAGTCCTCTACGTGGGGCTATTAAAGAAAAGAAAAATAATCATGACCAAGTGTGTACCACACGTCCTCCAGTGCGGCTACCCACTGGGACGTTATTATTACACATTAACCGCCATTTAATGTCAGTGTCTCACGCTGAATAGTCTCCCAGGGAACGCGTTCTTCAGCCCCTTCTGATGGTAATTACAATAGATAGAGAAGCGAAGCTTCAAAGGTTGAGAGACTGTCAATTTTAGTAATTCATTTTCTATGCTCTGCCATTTGCAACAATTAATAGAAGAGCAAAACAACATTCACATCATACATTTCAGGGCAGTCACTGCTTGCTATTTTCACTTTGCTCTGTAAAAAATAGCACATTTTCCCCCTGGAAAGAAACAAATATTTAAATTAATATTTTCATTGTATTTTTTAAATCAAGTTAACTGTTTAGTCTGAGAATGCTCATGGTGTCACTGTACCAATGCAGGATTGTAGATCAATTTGTCCATCATAAAGCCACAAAGCATGGTTACCTTAGAGGAGTGTGACTGCTCATGTCTTTAGCCAACAAAGCCACATCTTAGCCTCAGATGTAATCACATCTTCCTATGCATCCAAACAGCCTGTAATCTCCTTCTGCAAACCTTGAGGCCTCCTGTCAGCTATTTGTTTGCATGACGCTCATTGAATCATGATGGATTTATCTGCATTAGGAATTCCAGTCACAATGCTGAGCAGATGAGGAATCCCTCTGCATTTTTTTTTTCATTTGACTCTGGCTTACGAGCATTGGTGTCACATAATGAACACACAAGGTAGTCTACACAATTGCAACAGTACCCTCACCTGTCCTTAACCAGATTAGCACTGGGGGGATTTATGTTTTCTCAGCTGACAGTCAGACTCAAGTGAGACTTTGGTGTTAACATGTCAGGAGTGGCACTAATTGGTAAAAGTGTGAGACTAGTTTCAGTTGAAATGTCCAGTCTATTGCCATGGATATCGAGCAAACTACATAGAATGAATGTCCTCATGTGTTGTAAACGTAACTGGTACTATTTTCAGTTGTGTCTGGAAGCTATAGGCATTTGTTTCTACTTGTGTTCACAGAGTGTTTTGAAGTGTGTCTGGTGTGTCATTATCTCTATTAGCTCTAAACGCCACATGGTTAAAGAAGAAACTGGAGGCAACAGCTGTGTGGAGATATCTACTGCGTAACCTGTGTGTGACATCATGACTAATTACACAAATTTCCCGTGATGATGAAGAAAACCTTCAAGCCCGATTGTTTATTTATGCAAAGTAAAAGCTTGGTGCTGCGTATGTGCAGATAGGGGTTATGGATTACGCAAAAGAAACTTGATGAGAGAGCCCTTGAAAATCCCTTTAAAGATGTTCGGTTTGGCCATGTTTAAAACGAAAACTTCGACATCTTTTTCTTTTTTTCTTTTTTTTAAAGTGAGATTAAAGGAGCAACGCTGTTTGAAATATGTTTTGGATTAGTTTACACCTTGACTGTATGTTCATTTTGATTATATCCAACAAATCCTTTGAAAAAAAAAACACCTTGATGAACCTCAAAGGAAAAACTGTATTAATTTACGCCTGCAGAAGCAATCTCTGAAGCAGAGCGGTGTGTTCTGTTGAATAATTAAAGTGTCTTTGGAATGCTCATAAACAACAGCACACTTAACTGAAAAGAATGGCCACTTTGGCATTTGACCTCAATCAAATGGAATAATCTATGTTTTTTTTTTTAAACATAACACACTATTTTAAAATATTTCATCACCTTAAGAAAGTGCAGATCCTTGCATATGGTACTCATTTGCATAATGAAGAAAGTAATTGCAGTGAACAGTTGAGTGGTTATATGTGAGGTTGTTTTTGCCTACCACAGGTTCCAGCAGATCATTAATTTGCTGATACAATGAGATAATGAGGGAGACCTTATGATATTGCAAATAACAGAATATGCTGCCTGTAGCATATTAATCATGAGATGGAGAGAGAGAAAGAACAAGTACAAGGTTTAAAAGTGATTCAAGGTGAAACCATTGTTTATCAGGAACTGTAAGCATCCGATATAGATGTGACATTGTTTTACACTGCAAAGACAATGCAGCATTGTAACTGACAGGATGCTTTCTTTTGCAGAATAAACATTTGATCCTGTGTTCTCTTCTGATGGAAAAGGTCAACAGAGAAATCTGCATTTCTCTGATAACCATGGCAGCACACTGACAGACAAAATGCATGTTTTAAAGTTCTACTAACACTTCAAAATAACAAGCAGTGCAACATGTGCATAATTGGACAGGGTTACAGTTTATGCTCTTTTGCCTCCAGCACATTTGATTTTGACCTTTTATTGTCCCATTTTGGGGATATCTAAGTAATTGGACAGTTCATTGCTGTGCTCAGTTGTTTCTTGGCCAATGGTGAGTGTTGATGCATCATTAGTGCAAGCCCAAGAGATCGAACAAAAGATCTAGAGTAGATATTAGATGTGCTATTTGCTGCTGAAATCTATTGCCATTGCCTTAAGAGGACCAAAGAAATGTCAAGAAAAAAGAACGAAGAAAGGCAGGTGATGTTAAAGTAATTAGGCTTAAAAATCAGAAGAAAGAGCTAAAACAATGTGCCAAATGTTGCATGCGTTTAAAGAAGACAACAACTGTGGAGTGGAAAAGTGGAATGTTCATTCCTGGCCAATTCAGTAAACAGATCTGCGTCCCACTGGGATTGCATCATACAGATGGCGTGGAAAAACACCACTGAAATAATAAGGGACTGAAAAAGGTTGCATTACCAGACTGGCAGATCATCTCCAGGGAATACCCAGAATCTTGTGGTGTTCACGGGCCAAGGACTTCGGGCAATCACTGAATGTACAGGATTTGCAACCGAGTAGTAAGCATGACTGCAACAGTGAGTAGATGTAGCCATGCGGCAGGTATGTAGAGGTTCTACTGCAGGTTTTCAAGGAGCTTTCATTAAAGTTAACAGAAGCTTTTCCAAAGACAAGCTAAACTTGAGAAAGTATACAAGACACAGGGCTTAAGCATGAACAGCGTAAGAAACAGGTCTAATCACACAAGTCTAGAAAACTGGAATCACACTAACATACTCCTGACCTGACACAGAGCTTCCAGTTCAATATCTTGCATTTTACAAGATAAGCAAAAAAAAGACTTAAAAAATCCCAAAATTGTCTCATATCAATGCAACATTTCTTTTTTCTCTAATAAAATGAGTTTCACTTTTCACAATGTTTTACCTTAACTTTAAGTCATTTAGGGCACACAACAAATACAAAGAGTCACTAGCATAATTATTGTGACAGTAGTTTTTCTAACAAATCAGAGCTTTTTCATTTTTTAAGAAGTTACCTCCTCCTCTGAAATTGTCTTACTTCAAGGATTTTGAGATGGTGTTTGGTGTTACAAGACTGAGACTGAGATTATGAAAATAGACTTAGACTGAGTCCCTTTATCTTATTATTGTGCATGGAAACAAGATCTTAGATGTTTATATCCGATTCAAAATGCAATATTGACACATTTCTTACTAGGTTTAAGATACTTAAGATGATGAGGGGTGTAAGATATTATTTATTATTTCTAGAACTCAAGTAAATTCTACTCCATTGGCAGTTTTTTGTTCTTAATATAAGCCTTTACGTCTCATTTTCAATATCTATATATATTTTTTAATTTTTGTAAATGACTTTTTTTTTTTTGCAGTGTGCTTATAATTCCGATTAAGCCCTGACATTTACAACTGTGAGATGCTTTACAAGTTAATTCTAGCACATGTTAGGCTGATCCAAAGTTTCAATGAAAAAACATGTGACAAAGGAAGAGTTTCCAACACTGGAGCCTTTATTATAATGAACTCATTTACAATTTGTCTCCACTTTGATTGCATTACTTCATCTAAAATCCTTTAAACAGAAGCTCACATTGCACATTTTCACCTCATTATAATGGTTTAATTTTAAATGCATTGTGCAATCTATGTCTGTATTTAACGAAACTGGCATTATAAACTTAGTTTATTCTTCTTCTTTGTAGCGTCTTTTCTTCTCACTGTTAGTAGTTGAATTTCAGCATGAGAAAAGGTGAAAATCGGCATGAGAGGAGAAAAAAAGGTGATTGGAGGGAGTTATTTTGTTGACCCTGCTGAGAGAAGCCTCTGACCCCGTGGAGAGGAAGAGGAATAAGCCCAGCGCGACTGCCCATAATAGGATCCTGAGACACTTGTTTTTCCCTTCGTGTTCTGTGTAATTGGAGGAGACTCTGCGAGACTAAAAGGTAAAGCATTCAAACAGCACAGTGTGTTCCGAGCTGCTGACATTTTGAAACAGACAATCCAATCTCACCACGTTAGAGAGGATTGTTCCTGGGGGTCAGCATTCATCTGATCCCTTCTTCATTCCAAAACAAGCCACACTCCTAAAGGAGGCTTCCAATCTCAAAGGCTTTGAGCCCTGTAAATATAACGAGAACTCAGCGGCCCTGTTTCCTTGAAGCATGCTCTACCAGATAGTCTCGGAACATTTCTTATTCGTTTCTTTCTGTGGGGATGTTTTGGGTTATCTAATCTCTATTAGAAAGAAACACAGAAGTATCTGTCTTCAATTACATGACAATTTTTTTGTGTGTGTTATGTGTGTGTGTGTCGATTGGTGGGTGGATGGTTGGGGGGTGGTTGTAAGTGTGGTGTTTCATCATTTATGAATCTCAGGTGTGCTTGCAGCAGATCATACCACATGGCAAGCTCAGCAAAATGCATGCAGCAGTGTAGTTTTGAATTTGGATGGCAGATTTAGCTGAAATCGATGATGCATGTGTTTGCGCAGATTAAGAAGCCATTGATCTGCAGGGCTGCCTCTGCTCTGTAATCTCTTCGGAGGGTTCCCATGATTCTCAGGTCAGCTCCAGCAGATTAGTCTATAATGAAATATTAAAGTCTCTACTCAAACCCTTCCACCAACTGCATCCACCTGCTATACCCATTAGATCATTTCACATTCCTAGCTACACTTCTGTACTCGTCTAAATTATTTTCAGACTTGAGACACGTTGACAGCATTGATAGCTGTCTATTGTGGAATGAGTTTTGTGAGAGAGTAATGTGCTGTATAATTGAATACGCCACTATATGAGATTATATAAATATGCAGCGTCCTTCTCATCTTGCGCATGCCAACGTTTTCATTACAGCATCCATGGGGGTGAGGCGAAGCTAATCTGCAGGGGGGTGCTAGCACTTTGCATGCGAAAGAGTGGCCATCAGCATGTGCTTCATGCAAAGTGGTGAATGCACATGTGGAGGACCGTATTGCTCAATTCTGTTTTTATTTTGCTTGAATCTGATCTTTCCAACCTTCCTGCCTCTCACATTCATGTTTGAAGGTGTCCTGTACTGTCTTTAGAGTGAGCAGACTGTTGCCCTGAATGTGCACATCCTAATTAACATTATTGAAGTTGCCAATCATGAATATCAGATCTAGCGTGAAGTGAAGTGACCATTTGTCATACGTGAACACGTCACAGCGTGAAATTCTTCTCTGCATTTAACCCATTCACCAAGTGATGCAGCGGTCAGCCAGGAACACAGAGCCCAGGGAACAGTGTGTGGGGATGGTACCTTGCTTAAGGGTACCTCAGAAGTGCCACTAGCAGTCCTGGGATTAGAACCCACGACCTTCTGGTCACAGAGCCAACCCCCTAACCACTAGGCCACCAGCTGCTCCACCAGCTGCCCTTCAATCTAGGCCTTTAAGTTGGGACGTAAATATTAAAACAAAAACATACCTCTACAACGATTATAATTTCTGATTGCGATCCAATGGGATGCTTGGGGTGCTACTTATATTCACAGTCAGTGATGTATCTAGGACTTCCAAATGGCCTGGAGTGATGTTATTTCCCTCATGAAACTGGTACCACCCATTGGAAGACATTGGAAAGCAAGCCAGATGGCATTTGGTTCTTTGTATCACTGTAAAATGTGTAAATAAAACATAGCATTTACTCGTGCATTTGCTCATGGTGTGTGTTCCTAGAACATGACTGTTTTCTAGTCAAAGTGGCCCAGCCCCTCCCCATGTCAGTGCTACAGTATGTAATGCTAGTCAACTGTATCAAATTCCCATGCAAGTGACAGCGCTAAACAGTTAACTTAAGTAGCTAAAAGACTGAAAAACTTGTGAACTAAAAATGGTCATCAAAAACAATCTTGACTATAAGCACAGCAGTAAATCTATGAACCGAACGCCAAGTGTTTATAAGCTTAAAAAGTGAAGTCATGACAATCCTTGGTAATGCTAGCAAACTCTAAATAGTGCTTAATGATACTAGAGACATGTTTTGTGTTCATGGGTAGCTTGAGTGCCTTGTGTGTTGACTAATGCAATTTTACTGCAAGTTGTAATAATAATGCAAGAAGATTGTCTATTCAGTAGAATTATGTGGTCCATCCAATTTAGCATTTCTGTTTGTCCAACCATGACATGTTCCACTCAGTATAAAGTGAACAACCACTGGGCTCAAATGATGCAGAAAAAAATAATAAATGGTTTTGAAATGATATGTGAGATTAGAGTCAGGAGATCTTCAGTGTCATTTTGAAATTGTATGTGCACTGCACACATAAACCTGTACAAAACAATGTAAATGTTTTTTTGAAGTTATCCTAAAGATATGTTTAAGTTTTTTTCCAATTAATTTATGCATTTTTACAGCGATGCCTTTATAATGTTTTCTTCACTGTACTGCAACTGAACTTGCAAAAGAACAGCATTATTAAAGTCAATGTTCCAACATTAGCAGATGTTTTCATATGCAAACAACAAGCTGATTGCAAATTCAACACTGAAAATAAAATATTATCATGATCAACACAATAAATAATGCATGGGCTCTATGAATACCTTGTCAATAATCTCTCTGAGTGCTTGTATAGTAAGCAAAGCATGAATATGAAAATGCAAAACACTGTGTAAACATCCCAGTCTTTAATCAGACTTTCCCTTCACAGATGCTCCAGACTGGTCTGGACCAGTGTCCCATTGACAGCATGCAAATCTATAATGTAAGCTAACTGCCCTTGGCATCAGCACATCATCATTTCCATTCAAATGAACTCGACTGCTGCTGCTGTTTGTTACGACATCTGTCTTCTTTTTTGGAAGAAAAACATTTATTCTGCTTTCGAATTCTCTTATTTAGTGCTATATTCTGGGGATAGGTTAATAACCATTTAAATATAGTATGTTATAATCATTTTATATTATATGCTATTACTTCTGCAATGTTCTGTGTTGACGACCTGCATACTTTATATAATATCAGTGTGTTGTCCAGATATTTAAGAGAAACCTTATATAAATATGTGAATACTTACATAAAGAGAGCTCTGCTTAATAATGTAATGGCAGTTTGGGTGGCTAGATCCTCCTGTTCAAGAGTTTTGCTTAGAGAGCTCAGGCAAGTCCTTTGGTACAGTCTAGGCAGCACCACACAATGTCCTGGTTGGTTAAAATGAATTTCAAGTTGTTGAGTCATTCTATTAACAAGAGCTCTGTTTGGGGTCTGTGGAAAGGGTATATATATATATAATGGTCCAAATTTTGCAGAGTTGTACAAATAGCGGTGACAGTCTTTACAAGGTTACAGTCATTATGTAAGTAACAACTTCTGTTTTCTCCCCAACTCAGCTTGAATTAGCTCCTAAATTAGCTTGGCTGATGTTTGCTAACGCAATTACTCTCTCCCTCTGGAAACCCAAACCTGCCATTTTCACAGTGCTTTTCTCGTTCAGAGGCATAAGTCATTTATTCTCTCTCTCTCTCTCTCTCTCTCTCTCTCTCTCTCTCTCTCTAGCACTCTTTCCTGATATTTTTTTTTAACAGTCATATTACAAAAATACCACAATGACTAAACTTAATTAACCAAATAAAATGCTTTTTCAAAATAAACATTTGCTCATTATAAAATCTGAAGGCAGTTTAAATTGCTCATCCTGTGCCAAAAAAGTGCAATTACCCTAGAGTTCCACACTTATTCAGCATCAGAGCTGTCTTATTTTTGCTTCCAAGTTTCATATTTTGTTTTAGCAAAGTTCACGTAGACATACTTGATTAAACCAACTTAACTGACGCTCTTCAGATTATGTAGGTTGGCCGTGCTAGACTGAAGAAGTTTACCTCCAGGTAAAACAGATCCTACAAAAATGAACAGAGACAAAATCAAAGAACTAACACCCCCCTCCCCAACACACACACACACACACACACACACACACTTTTTAAACCAGTGATGGATTTTTTCTTTTCTTTAATGCACTCAATAACCATAGATGACTACCCCAGAGGCCCATACACAGTGTATTACCAGAGGCGGAGGGGGAAATAAGTTTCTCACTTTCTGCAGTAGGCGGATGGAGAGCTCAGATGGTCCATCGGGAATTTTACTGAGCCTCTCTCCGACATACTAAATATATCTACTGATCCACAACAGGAAGAGGCCCTGGGTAGGTGTTTGATGGCAAAAGAAAAAGTATTCAAGTCAATATGAACAATAAAGAACTTTTGCAAAGCAATCTTATCTGTTTTGTCTGCTAGAAGACAAATTATTTATGTGAGAATTTCAATTATCAAGAACATAGGTGCATTGCATTGGAATATACAAGGTGGACAGTAGTTCTAATATACACAGTTATGATACATGAGAATATAAAATGGCATGCAACATTCTGTACTTTCATAGCTAGTGTCTAGAGAGAACAACCTTGTTACCATGGGAATGGGAAGTTGTTCAGGAGACAAATTATGATTAAGATGCCTGCTCTATCTCTCTATTAACTAAGAAAATGCTCAAAATAGACCAAATTCCAATGTGAATGTAGTCCATTACCATACCTAAGATCTAATCATTTCTGTTTTGTCTGGCTTCATCTTTACAAAGGTTACATTTGAAGCAAACTTACTAAACTTTAGAAAAAGTAATATTGAACTTTATTATATTAAACTGTATATATATATATGTGGTCTTCATTCATATATTTTTCCATATATTTACATAAATGCATACATACATTCAATATGTACATACATACATATACTTATATAGGTTTAAATATACATTTTGCATACACACAAATGTCCACATTTATATTTTTGTATTATTTACAGTCCCCTCCAAAAGTATTGGAACAGCAAAGGCAATTTCTGTATTTTTGCTGTACACTTAAAACATTTGGGTATGACATCAAAAGATGAATATGAGATAAGAGATCAGTATTTCAGCTTTTATTTCCAGGTATTTACATCTAGATCTGTTAAACAACTAAGAAGATAACACCATTAGTTTGAACCCACCCATTTTTCAAGTGAGCAAAATTATTGGAACATGTGACTGACAGGTGTGTTTCATTGCCCAGGTGTGTCCTATTACATTGATTATTTAAACAATAAATAGTACTGAATGTCTACTCTCAGTTTCAGCTTTGGGTTTTGCCTGTGCAGACTGCATTTATAGTTAAAAAGGTGTAACCGACATGAAGACCAGAGAGCTGTCTATGGGAGAAAAGCAAACAATTTTGAAACAAAGAGAAGGCGGAAAGTCAATCAGAGACATTGCACGAACATTAGCCATAGCCAGTACAACTGTTTGGAATGTCCTGAAGAAGAAAGAAACCACTGGTGTT
>JBBPCZ010000019.1:9177919-9202354 GCA_037974445.1 Brycinus macrolepidotus | reverse complement strand
TGTATAAAACTCATGTTGTCCTGGTACACTACTTGAAAAAGTGAACTGAACTGAAACCTAGAAACCTGTTGCACATGAGTACATACATAATGATGTGTGGATAACCGATCAGAATCCCTATAGCCTGGGCTTGTTTAGCTTACTATAGGTATCAGACACTCCAGGTACATGTGGGTGGAGTGCCTGAGGCTTAGACAAGTCTAGAGGTGCAGTGGTGAGTTTGCAGATGTCTTTTAAATGTGTGTATTGCGTCATCTTGGAAGTTGTGGAGAGGCAATGAACGGATGGGGATAAAGTGGTGGAGAAATGCAAAAACTGAAAGAGTAATGTTACTTCTCTGAATAATGAGAAGAAATTCAGAAAATGTGGATGGGAGAAATGGGAGAAATGATGGCATTTTGGAGTTGGTGCCCATACTGTAGCATTTATTGAAACACAGAAATTGCTCTTTTACAAACAATGCTTTTTCCCTTTTAGCTTCTAGTACCACATTACTCCCAATGGCTCAGCCCCAAGGTTACTGTAAACAGAACCTAACAACCATAGCCCCACACCCAATCACGCTCATGCAACCCAACCGTCCATAACAGCGTAACACTTTTCCAAAAACACACCACCACACATAATAAAAAGTCAACTAACTAAATACAATACTGTGCTGCACACGTGCAATCACAGGGCCACCACCCCAAGTCTATTGATGCCATGATAGTACTTTAGGGCCCATGTATCACACTAGTCTCATATTTAATTTTTGTTTTCTTATCTCCAAATATGGTATTTGTGTGGTTTTATGTAGCCTATCCAGTTCTCTAAGCTCTCCAGAGAAAGCCCAAGAGAACTATTACTTTCCATTTAGAATTTAATTTACCATCCTTGCTCACTCAGCCCAGAGATGCACAAGAGCTTTTACCACTACTACCTGAAACAAATGCTGCAGTCTAGTCATGGCTGAAGTAATTTATAGTGGATATGCACATTTTTAATCTACCTTTGCTGTGGTTTTCACATTTAGAATAAAACACGTGGTGTTTCAAGCACAGCTGTATAAGTGTTATTAACTATTAGTGTTATTAAAGCCATACTTGAAAAGAAATGTATTTCTGTTTTTTTTTTTTTTTGTTGTTTGTTTGTGTTTGCTTTTTTCCCAACCTCTTAAAAATGAAAGATGGTACATAGAAGAACCCCTAATCATTTCCTGATTAATTTTAGAGTCCTCAAACAACTTTAAAAAAGTTCTTAAAAGATCCTCTAAACTTCCAAAATGAAAATGGTTCCTTGTTGCCCATATTTTCACTGACAGTTCTCCCAAATAATCTGTAAGATACTTTGACTATAAATTACTTAGATAATAATTAACTTCTTATTCTGTTACCCAAAACATTGTTGACGACAGAAGGAAATGGTCCAACATTTACCATCTCTAGTTTCATGGGGGAAAAAACTGCAGTTCTCTCACTCAAAAACTCATACTGAGAAGCAGCGATGACATCTTAGCCAGCAGGGTGGCGTCTGATAGCATTAAATGAATTCTAACGACAACACTAAAATTTAGATTTCATTTCCCTAGAACAGTTCACTTTGTAGTAAAGGCCCATGTGCACTCTAGGGCATCTCTTCACAACTGTCCATGCAAAATTGATTACTAGTCAAGGAAACATTAATTAACCACTGGTTACACTATCCTATAGGCTCATGCTATCTGGGCCCGGTCTATTGGCCTAGTTTCTGTCAAACACACTTCTCCTCTCTACTACTTTTCCCTACGAATTGCAGTAGTGCTTGGCGGTGGGATGTCTAGGATGCAGTTTGGCGTAGTGTACCTGCTCTAGTGTGTCCCATGATCTGAAGAAGGTTCTTACCCCACTGCTCCTACTGCTAGTCCATGAAATAGACTGTTCCATGCTGTGCTGGTCCTCTGACAGTTCATTTTGGGCTCCAGTGGATAGAACTTGAGTTCCAACTACACTGCCCTGGAAAATGTCCAGAGCAAGGGACTGTCACACAAGTAATGGTGACATGGTAAAGAGTTTCCTTCCATACTGCTTTTTAACTTTGAAGGGAAATCTGTCATGAAAACTCCTGACCATTTCAGTATACTGAAGTATGGCTTTTGCAAATCTAGTATGAAAACAACTGAAACCACAATGATTTTTGTTAGTAATGTTAGTCATGGGAAAATAGCTGTCTAATTTGTGAAATCTGTACATTTTATATAGTATACAAAAATGACAAAAATCATATACATATACATACAGTCTTGTGTAACAAAGTACACCCTCTATCAACTCTATGGTTTGACGTATGAGAACATAGTAAAAATCATTTGGTTCTTTGCAGGTCTTAGCATTAGGTAAATACAACCTCAGATAAATAACATGACCTAGTACACTGTGTCATTATTTATTTAACAAAACCTAGGCTAAAATGCAGAAGGAATGTGTGAAAACCTAAGTATAGCCTTACTGCTTCCATTATGAGGGTAAGTAATGGGTAAGTCATGAAATGCCCTTGATTAATTGACCCTCAGAAAGTGTGACCACTCTTAAAAAAAACAGAAGTTTTGGCAGTTTGCTGGTCTGGAACATTCAGATGTGTCTTACTACAATGCCAAGGAGGAAAGACATCAGCAATGATCTTAAAGAAGCAATTGTTGGTGTCCATCAATTTGGGAGCTTTGTTAAATCATTTCCAAGCAATTTGAAGTCCATCATTCTACAGTGAGAAAGATTATTCCACTGGAAAACATTCAAGGCAGTAGCCAGGCAGTTGTCTTCCCAGGAGTGGACATCCCAGAAATACACCCCAAGGTGAGACCGTGAAATGCTCGGAGAAACTGCAAAAAAAACCAAAGAGCCATATCTACAGGCCTCATTTGGATGTTAAAAGTTCATGAGAGTGAGATTAGAAAAAGATCGAACAAGTACAGCTTGTTTGGAAGGGTTGCCAGGAGAAAACCTCTTCTCTCTAAAAACAAAGTTTGCAAAGTTGCACCTGAACAAACCACAAGACACCTGGAACAGTGTCCTTTGGACAGATGAGACCAAAGTGGAGATGTCTGGCTATAATGCACGGTGCCACATTTGGTGAAAATCAAACACAGCAAATCAGCACAAACACCCCATACCAGCTGTCAAGTGTGGTGGTAGAGGTGTGATGATTTAAGCTTGTTTTACAGCCGAAGGACCTGGGCAACTTACAGTCATTGAGTCATCCTGACTGAAATGCTGTGGCAGGACTTTAAGAAAGCTGTGCATAAATGAATGCCAGCAAACCTCAATGAACTGAAACAACACTGTAAAGAAGAGTGGGCCAAAATTCCTCCACAATGGTGTGCGAGACTAATAAAGTCTAACAGAAAAGGATTACTTTTTTATTGCTGCTAAAGGTGGTTCTACAAGCTATTGAATCATGGAGTATTCTTAGTTTTTCACACATGGCCTCTCTATTATGGCAATTTTTTTTGTTAAATAAATAATAACACAGTAGAATCTGTTGTGCTGTTTTATACCTTAGATTTCAATCATTTTAGAACCTGGTGAGGACCAGCTGATTTTTATTATGTCCTGATAGGTAAAACCCTACAATTTGACACTATACAATTTGTTACCTTCTTTTTCACATGACTATATATATGATTTTATATGACATTTTACACAATTCACAATGTGCCCTGCACTACACCCAAGTTAAAAGGTCTAATTACGTTCTTTTTGTAAGGTTCTTTAAGTACTGATGATATCCAGGTTATGCCCAGAAAAGCATCTTTTAATATAATGTGGCAATTTATCACAATAACAATAAATGCCATCATATTGCCCATGAGTTGTGCATGACATAGTGTTGTGTTTAATTTATTTAGAATAAACAACAGATCCTTCTGTCTGATGCCATGCTTGAAAATCGGGTAAAGCAATAGCTCAAGAATCAGAACTCTGCAAATGTATCAGGTAATGGGAAAATAAATATGTTCTGAATTGTCTGATGCCTGTCCGCCTGATTGCTCGTGTAGCAGTTCCATTCCTAATTTAAAAGTCCATTAAAGACTGCCAATAAGATACCACTCCCGACTTGTAATAAATGGAAATTTTAGTGACCCGGGCAGATTAGCTCTGATAGGAGGCGCTGCTCAGACATCCGTCTGATAAGAGAGGGAAGACGAAGTGTGAAACGAAGAGAAAGGTTAACTCTCCATCAGTCTCCTCTCTACTCTACCTAATTTGACTTGACACTGGCTGTCTGTCTTAGTCACTTCCTGTGGAGTTTTGCAACTTATAGCTATGCAGTTAAGGGCTAGCTCTCTAACACTATGTTTTCAGACAGTGCAGCTGACAGAAATAAAAGGGATGTGACATTTGCTCACTGCAATCTCTCACTTTTTCAGGTAAGTTAAACAGTGGCCAAACTACTGACACATACTGACTAACATCACTCAGAAAGCACACTTAGAATTAAAATAGGCCTAATCATTAGTTTAAGACACCAGTCTGAAGATTTGGATGCATCAGCACTGCCCACAAAGTGACAATGAAAAAATTTCCATTGTGTCCCTGCCATATTCAACTCTTCCTCAATTAGGATAATTTCACAGTGGGGTGAGACACTTCAGGTTTCATCTTCTGACAGGCTGCAGTCACAGGAGGACATCCTGAAGTTGCAGGATCATTTATTTATTCACATAAGAACCCCCCGCACGGATGGAGATTCAGTCTAACCCAATTAACTGACAGTTTCCATTCTGCCACACTGTTACGCAGTGGGAGGAATCCTAATGTAATTGAAAAATACTGAACTCCAAATGCATGAGGAGGAAACAGCCACTTCGGGTCACCATCCGCTGACTATAACACTTTTATAGAAAGCAGATACTTTAATTAATCCTACTAAACTACTATTTTAAATCAATGCGGACAGTACTTGAAATGTGTTGTTTCCTGGGGATCTTAAAAAAATAAATTGTATATGTATGATTGCATGCAAAGGTTAAATTGTAGGGCTGTCAAATAAATAAAATAAGCATCTTTAATCACATTCTTCTTGTTAAGTAATCGTGATTAATCCTTTTTTTCTCCATCCACGTGGTTTTATTTTCTGTTAACAAATGTGGACCTGTGGACCTACAAACAACAGCACCACCAACAGGTTGTGAGAAAAATGTGATTTTGTTAAGATAGGGCTGATTCACCTCTAGCCCCAGCTGTATATTCAGCTTATCAATTAAATGTGCTTTGACGTATTACATGGAGTGAAGGTTAGTCTATACTGAGGCGAATTATTCTTAGCCTGCGATGCCCAGTGATCATCCTGTGGTCTGCAGTGAGTTCAGGTTAGACTGACTGAACAGTCATCCAGCCAATTACAGCTAGTTCATAAGAGCATACAGAGAGAAGAGAGTACAAATTCAAGGTCAATCGAATAAACTAATGTTACATGTGTGAGAACAGGGCTTTTGAAGCTGTCAACAAATCTTAGGCACGAGAGTATACTGCATTAGACTGTGTTATTAATGTAGAATTTACTGTTGCTAATATTATCCATGGAAGAAAGAGCCTCAAATAAAATATCCCTAATGTGAACCAGCTAGCTAGCTAATATTGATGTCAAGGATATTTGTATCTATTCAATTAGAAACTCTATGTTTCTGGGACATCTTTTGCACCACTGCATTTTCCTATCAGAGAATTCTTGAAAAAGTTTGGTAGTACTTACCACAAGTACTTAATTTCATTGCATTTAATGCTGAAATATGAATGATATTTTCTCACATTATTTCTTCTGTATCATTTGTAAATCTATTATTATCATCCATTGAATTCAGAGTAAGTACAGCTTTATACACATTGCAGTTTGTATGCAAAGTATTTCAGCAGAGATTTACTTGTAAGTACTACATATTTACCTGTTTAGTCCTGGACACCTTCTGTGCTGTAAAATGAAATGGTACCAAGAATTTTCCATTTTAAAGCAGTGCATTAACATAATCTTCAACAGAACGTATTTGTTACTTCCCATAATTTGGTAACATTGATTTTTTTGTGTGGTAATAATTTAATTATTGATCACATTAATGCCCTAATATTTAAAACCAAAACAAACATTTAATTAGTGATTCATTTAATTATTTATCATTATTTTTTGGAGTGATCACAGTATGTTACAGTGCAGTTTTGATCTTAAGTGTCACGGTTCCGGCCCGTGGCCACTAGAGGCCACCAGAGACTTTCATTTAGGCAGCTACAGCTGCCAGGACTTTTGGTTCATTATTTCCTTTAGTTGATTGGTTCTACCCTGTCTTTGTTATGTTTATAAGCCCTTCTCCTGCTCTGTTCCTTTGTCTGTCTTACCCTCACGCTTCCCATGTGTGTGCCTGTCTTACCTCTGCCTTTAGCCCCTGTATCGGCCCTCGTGCCTGGTTTTGTTTTCCCCCGTGTAAATAAAGTCCCCTTGAAGTATGGAAGTCCGCGCTTGTGCCTCATTCCTGGGCGGGTACGCCCCCAACGTGACATTAAGCCAGAACTAAAAGAGCATTAGATGCATTTCTCCATAAATTATGTTTTTCTATGAATTTTAGCAAAGAAAATTGTTGTTTAAAAAAAGATGTGATGCAAAAATCATGATTCAGACCAAAGAGGGACTGCTGAGAGATTATTGGTCACTCATTATGTCTCATCTTCTTCTTGATGGCTCAACAGGTACCATGCACAACCAGGTATTTTCAGTATAATCTAGACCTTCTGTCATAAACGTAAGTACACACAGTCCCAGAAATGACTACATGCTAATGCGTCAATATCTGCAAATATATGTAAATATTTCACTCTTCAATCTAAATGTAGATGGCTTAACCACATTTCTGTCACCACTAAAGAATTTATCATCACTTTGAAATTGGAGGTTCTTTTATCACAAAGGTGATCTAAAGTATGATATATCTTCTGAATTATCGGGCCAGATGATACTACTCATTCTTCTCCTTTACTGAATTTTTAATCCAAACTGCAAATGTCTGCATAACATTACTCAGACCAACCAGACGTAAAGGCCTCTAGAAGTCAGAAAAATAAATGACCTTTTAAAGAGATTCATGAAAGTTTGATATAAGCTTCATAAAATATACATGTGTTTGTATCTGGATGAATGGACTGCTCCTGTAAGCTCTGTGTCATCAAACATTTAAAGCCAAACCAGAATGCTGACACGGTGACACACTCATCCATTTTTGGCCAAAGCTAGGTGAACATGAAATATTTCACATGCAAACAGTATTTGTCAGATCAATCAAGTGATCCAGGTCCTTTTTGCCAGTTTAGGGGGGGGGGGGGGGAAGCGTGTTATTTATACAGAACACATCCATAAAGTGGGCCACCTGTGCTTTTTGGTCCTAATTACAGTGTAGCCCATTTAGAATGATGCTGCTGTGGAAGTAATGATCTAATGATGAAATCCCTCTCTGTCAGGTGAAGTTGCAGTGAAGCTAACTCTAAATCCAGCTATCATTAAATCCTTTGTCCTTGCAAAACCTCCCCAGTATGTCTCCCTGTTATTAATTCTTGGCTCTTGGATTGCATATTCATTATCTTCTAATGATGAGCTGTAAATGAACATGTCCCAGTTATATCCTATCTGAAATTTGACCCTTCTTTGGCAGGTGTGAGATGATTTGAAAAGTTCCTTTGTATTTCCTGTTGCAATACAAGCATTAATTATTCTTGTTTGTGTAGTTAAAGCGTGTTGTCTGTGCTACAGTTGTACCATTTTCTAAGAAAATAAACTTCACTTTGTGTTCGCTGTCCATTAAACACTTTAACATGGTAGGGAAAAAGGAAAAGCTTTTCTTGCCAGCAAGAGAAATCTGGCTTGCGATGAGGTTGACACATGCTGCATCACAGATAACATTTGGCATATTTTATAAGACCAAAGAAAGAAAGTAATACTTTGAAAGAAGCAAATAGATAAACCCATACTGAAAGTATGATGATTTCATCACTAAAATGCTGCAAGCTTGACTGATATTAAACCAAGTTCATGTATAAGTGGGGTTGGTGTTTTTTCTTGGGATTTTCTCCATTCTGCTAAAGGGTGAAAAGTGAAGGAGAAAGAAAATCACTAAGTGGGAATTAACATCAAAGGGGATTTTCTGAAGCTGCAATGAAAATTCCATTAGCATAAGTTGTAATACCTAGTGTATGTGTACGTGCGTAAGAGGGACCAGCCACTAATGAAGGCTTGCCACACTTTTTTTTGTCAAGTGCAGATTAATTCTGGCTCATGGGGTGACAAGGGCCCCTCTTTCTCGGGGCACATGTTTGTGAAAGGCTTTTTTTCCATCCAGTGATATGTTTAATGAAATCCCCCAAGCAGTGCGAACCCTAAAGCTCGCAACGAAGGATCCTAAAACATGTAAAAGGAACTCATGTGAAAACATCTCTTTTTCCACAAGTGTTACACAAGAAAAGAGACCATTTTACCTTTTACACACAGAGTATGCTTTAATCTGTGCTGTTGAACTTCTGGGTGTTCATCCATACTCTATTAGTTATAAGGCAAGGGAACTCTTGACTGACTTGTCTAGAATTTTTTTTTTCATTTTTCTCATTTGCTTATTCTACATATTATATTGCTATACTATCTCTCCCTCTCTCTCTCTCTCTGTCCCATCTCACACACAAGGCTTATAATTAGATAAGTAGTCAGTAATCACTAAAAACTATTGTTCTGACATGCTGAAGATCTGAGTCAGAGTGAGTGAAGACTTGTAGGTTTGGCTTCAGAAAAAAATACTAAGTAAAAAGAAAACTAGAGTTTTTATGATTTTTGTGAACCATGCATATGTTTTATGCAGTGAGTAAGATATGCACCAATTATGAGGGGCAGTAGGTCATTGACACCCCCTTAAAAAGAAAAGATGCAGGAGCTTGAGACAGACAACTAGCTGGGCACTCACACTGGACCCGCTCAATTTGTGGTATTTGGCCAACACAGCCAACCCTATTGGCAAAGAAGAACTTGATGGGCAAGGGCTCAATGCCCCACCTATCCCAGTCAGGCAGGTAGAAAAGTATGAAACTGCCCCAGAGCTGGGATGGTGCATTTGGTGCCCACGTGCACAGCATTTCCTTGAGAGTTGCACCTATGAGGACCTTGGATTTTGCTGCTGCAACATCAGATCAGAAGACCTAATATGGGACACTGCCCAAATTACCAGCCTTAGTTCCTTGCGCTCCCATATGGGAGGCAGCTGGTGTAGTCATGGCAGACACGCTCTATTGCGGCATATCGAAGTCCCTACCCTCCTGTTGCCCCTTTGAAGTATACCCAACTGCCCCACGTTCTCTCCTACTGCCAGAATACCTGGTGAGATTAAAGCCCCCCCTTCCTGCTGCCGATGTCCCTGTTTTACCTTCTCCATCTCTCTCCAGCCTTCAGCTGGACAAGTCCGGTTGTCCTGAGTCCTGGTTTTACCCACCTTGTCCCGGGCCCGCACCTGTCCCTGTGCCCTCTTGCTCCTCTTGTGGTCAGGGGCCATGTTCACAGGGATGGGGAGCTCAGATATGGGAGTGGGTGCCACAGCTGGCAAGATGGGGACTTTCACGGCCCTCATGGCTACTCCCGCTGGACACCTGGGCATCCATCCAGGACCGTGGAAGACGACCCAGAACAGCCCAGCATCCTCAAGGATGCCTCTCTGCCACCAACATTGACAGTGCCACACTGTGTGCCTGTTTGAGTTCCCAGCTATTGAGCCTCAGTCGCTCCCCAAGCTGCGTTCACAGCATGCGGGGATATTATGTGTAAAATGTAAATAAAAACAGAATGTGATGATTATAAAAATGCATTTTTATTTGAATATTGAAATGTATTGTTTTTTTGGAAAATATATGCTCTTTTTGAATTTAATGCCATCAAAACGCTTTTAAAAAGTTTGGACAGAGGCATGTTTACCATTGGGTTGCATCACCTCTTCGTTTAACGACACTCTGTAAACCTCTGGGAACTGAGGAGACTGACTGCTGAAATTTTGAAAGTGAAATGTTGTCCCACTCTTGCCTGATTTCACAGCATTTCACAGTGTGATGACCATCATCCCCTTTTTAACTTCTGAGAGACTCTGCCGCTCTGAGATGATTTTTTTATACCCAGTCACTCCATTACTATCTAGTCATCAATTAACCTAGTTGTAAGATGTTCAACAAGGTGTTTTTAGCATTACACAACTTTTCCAGTCATTTGTTGCCCAGTCCCTACTTTTCTGAAATGTCTTGTCATCATATTCATAATCGGCATATATTTTTCATCAAACAAAACTGAATTTCAACATTTAATATGTTGTTTTTGTTCAACTTTCAACTTAATATGAGTTCAGTTGATTTACAAATAATCACTTTCTGATTTTTTCAAACAAGGTTGAATCTTACTTGCTGGTTATTTACTTTGATACTTTTCATGTAAATAGGGCAAAGGATAACGATATGGATAAGTGTGTTTTATTGTCATTCCAGACCATTTTCTACAAAGCGAATGCAATGAGGTACTCAAATCCTGGCTCATGTAGTAACAATAATAATAAAATCAAATAAAAAGAAAGCACACAAGACATTGCTTATTTAATTATGAATGGTGTGTATTGTCATCTTTCTTGATTTGATTATTATTACTTTGCTACATGCATGTATGTATCCTTCTAATTACTGAATTCCAAAGTGCACCTAATGCTGACACAGGCAATCATTGCACACACCTTGCAAATTCATAGAAAAACATTACCCATAGAATGAGAAGCTCTGAAGCAGCTCCACATGGGCCTAAGGTCACCATAGCCAATGCTGAGAGTCTATAAAACCCAGCATTGGACTGTTGATCGGTGTCAGTGAAACTGTGGGACTGATGGAGGATATTGGATCAGCAGCTATCTACAAGCATTTGGGCATATAATGTGTGTGTGTGTGTGTGTGTGTGTTTGTGTGTGTGTGTGTGAGAAGCCATGACATCCTTTCTCAGGCTTATCCTCTAAACAGACAACACCCTCCACAAAACACCATGAACACATTTCTTAAACACAGGATTATCTCAATATCCAATAACACACACACACATGAACACACACACACACACACACACAGTTCTACATAGCGTCCAGGTACATGTGACGGATTTACATTGGATCTACAACAGCATGACCACAGCTGCATTGGCAGCTGGACAGCTCCCAAAACAGCATCTGTGCATTTCTTCTCTAACATCAAACAGTTTCTCACAGCATTGTAAGGCAAGATTCATTAATACACACACACACACACACACACGCACACACACACACACACACACACAATTTCTCACGCACTGTTGTTTGCCACTGCTAACTGCACATATTGTGAATTTACTTTATTTTTTTCTGAAGCAAAAAGCCAGTTGCAAGTGAAGAGATTCAGATAAAGATGCCTCTGTCTCTCCCGCGCTGGAATATCCTTTAATTAAAATCATTAGCAATGGTCTTGTGCTTGTCACAGGCAAAATGTCTGCAGTTCATGGCAAGGTTGGCTTCACACATTAGGCATGACATGAAGGATTGTGCAGCTTCTAATCACCAGTCACTTGCCAGCAGGGCAGTGTTTAATTCATACCCTACAGATGTTCAGATATTAATGATGGATTAGTAAAAGTTTTACTGCAGAGAGCTGAGCACAGACCTGAAAAAGTACCACATTTTACTCCTGAGTCTCTGCTGGTGCAATTCATAAAGCTGCACATGTAGGTCAGCCCAGAGAGTACAAAATTATACTGAGGATGATTATATTAGCTATGTAACTGTATATCACCTCTCTCAAATGCGTGCACAGAGAGGAGCCGCATTGCAGTCAGGTGTAATTCTGTTAAATATTTTAAAGTGAGTTGATGCATTTTGAATTTGAATTAGAAAGTGGGTAGAAGAAATATATGTCTTGTCAGAATACACTGGCAGTTGCAGAGGATGTTGAAAATACAATGTTACAGCTACTCTTTGGGCACTTTGCATACACCGATCTACCATAACATTAATACCACCCATCTAATATTGTGTCGGTCCCCCTTTTGCCACCAGAACAGCTTTGATGCATTGAGGCCACCATTCCCACATGCATCAGTCAGTCTTGGGTGCCCATGACCCAGTCGCAGGTTCACCACGTGTCTTTCCTTGGACCCCTTTCAGCTGGTGCTAACCTGCTGTTTTGGAGATGCTCTGACCCAGTTGCCTAGCCAATTTGACCCTTGTCAAGGTCACTCAGTTCCACTATTTTTCCTGCTTCCAATACATCAACTTCAACTCTTCTTTTGCTGCCTAATATATCCCACTCCTTGGCAGGTGCCATTGTAACAAGATAATCAATGTTATTCACTTCACCTGTCAGTGGTTTTCATGCCGTGGCTAATCACTGTATTTCACATTTTGCCATCCCTGTCAAGGGCCTCATAACAAAAAATATGTTAACATTAGTTGTAATCCTACAATTAACCATACTATTTTTTTGCCTGATGTATGAAGACAGCTAGGAAGCTTTCAATTGCAAAGCTGGCAGCTCATTAGCCTCACAGTGGCAGGCCTTTGACTATAGCTTCACCCTGAAAGAGGATTCAGTTTGTAGAATTGCCTATAGTATAGAAAGAGGGGTTCTGCAGTTAGATTTCAAAAGACCAATCACAAGCTCAGCAGCTGGGAACTTTTAGGTCCCCATGTAAAATAGACCCAATGTATGAAATCGCTTTCAATGAGCAAAAAATAATGACAATGTAATTTGTCTGAGTATTCTTTCTTAGATTATTCGTGAGCAATGGTTGAAGTATATTATTAAGTTGTTGAAGCTACTCGAACTCAAGAATCATGAAAGCAAGTAGTGACATAAAGCATCTAATAAAGACATTTGGGGCCTGGTTGTCATGCCAGTGCTATGTACTCTAGTGGGTTTGCCTGGGGGTTACACCACAGCACAAGCCACTGGCAGCTGAAATCTGTCGAAGCCATTCTGCATACACATTTCAGTATAGTTCAGTGATATAGCACTTTGGAGCATGATTAGACCATTGCTGCTTAGAGATCATGAAGTATGTGCATGGAAATTGCAGGTATGTGAATCAGTCACTGAGTTTTTGACACTAAAAGTAGTACCTATCAGTAGCATTAGGTAGCTTAGGTAGCTCACTGGCTTTGATGATAGCTTGCTGCAGTGGCACTCAAACTTGGCATTAGGCCATTGCAAAATGCCTGGAAACAAATGAGAAAATTATGGATGCACTATAGGTGTTATCAATTTTATCAACCATTGAATATGCACCAGCTGGGCTGTGGAAATAGCTAAAAGGATAATTCCACAGATTCCTGAAGTTTTCAGCATGATAAAGCCACCGAGATGTGAACAAAGTTATTCAGAGTGGTTTGATGAGAAATAGATTTTTGTGGAGAAGCTTCCCAACTCTGAATTCTTAATAGTGCTGAAGAAAGGAGCACTGACATTGCAAGGTCTTCAATGTAAGTATAGACATATTATTTAATATATACATAATATTTTATTTACCCTCCAAATGGTGACTATAAAGTCAAAGGAAAACATTCTTAACCTTCAGTGGAAGTCAGTGGAATTTAGAATTTATCCCAAATATTTTATACCATTGCTATTGATCTGTCCATTATGAAATTTGACCACAGTGTGAAAGGTAGGTGATCATGTTCATATTTGGACATTTTTAAACTGAAGTAAAAGGCAAAGGGTGAGGCAACACGGTAGCTGATTGATTCTCATCAAAAATTATGCATGTCTGAAGCCAGATGTGGTATCAGACAAGTATTCAAAACATGACTCAGTCACTTATTTTACAAAAGTGGTAGAGAAAAAAATTAAACCATGTCAAAAAGATTTGACTGTTGTCATATGCAGGCTTGCCCAGGTAATGCACTCACAGGAGGTACTCGTGAGGTCTTATTTCAAGAGTCTTGGTGGGAAATGCAAACAAAGGAGACACTGATTACAGCACAGCTTTTACTAAACAGCAAAACAGAAACGGTCCCAGAACCAAGTGCTGGATACAGCACTGTCTCAGCTAAACAGAAAAACAGAAACAGTTTTCCAGAAGACTGCTTGAAGCCCACCATGGTGTAGAGGAAGAAAGCCCAGGAAACACCAGGTTCAGCTGCTTAGGTCCACCTGGTCAATGTCTTCGATGCAGAGGAGGGTCTGCCAGGTGTACCACTTCAGTCTACTCTGTTTAAGCAGGGACACACACACACAAACAAACACACAACACGCTATCCTGTAGGTATGATGGAGAATGGACGCTAGATTCCAGTTCAGGCTGGGAGAGAGAAATGCAGAACAGGTGTTGACAAACAGGTGAGTGGGAGAAACCAAAATGAGAGGGGAAAACAGAGGTAGAGGGAAGTGCCAGGCTCAGCACTCTGGCGAACGGGCTAGCTGGGAGCATGGCACGCGAAACAAGGCTGTGACAACTGTACGCTTTAAATTTTTAAGTCATGTAGTCGTATTTGATTAATTAAGCTGTACAATTTGCACAGATGAACACAGCAACTGTATATCAATGTAATTTCAACATGCAAAAATAATACTTCAGGAGAATTCTTATATTGTCTTATAAAAGCCATAGAAATTCTATAAACTAGGGATTAATATAGGATAAAATAAGAACTATTTTAAGAGATAACATGAAAAGTAGTCCCATCAATGCTTTACATAAGGAAACACTCTGAACCATCTAGTATAGTGCTATTAAAGAAATAATGGATGGTACCACAATGTGCTACCATTATTGCTAAATGCAATGTGTGTTCCAGTTCCCTACCAAACTAGAACATTTAGTGTTATTCAGATCACAAATAACTTCTCAAACATCTGAAAGCAATGTGTGCTATAAAACTAATAAACTACAACTGAAAATTATTTTTTCACTTGTATTCTCATTATATTCTTCAAGTTAATAGTACAGTATATGTAAACATTCATTTTCAGTTTCATCATTTTTTTTCCATTTTTATAGTGATATTCATTTCACTGTTGTAGTAAAGAGGTCATTATATTACACGCCCTCATTTATTTTCTAGCCCTAGGCCTACATGCTGCTTTACAAATGGTACAAGGCCAAGTGCTTGAGAGGGTATTGATAGAATGCCAAAAGCTTGTTTATTTGTTCTTGCATGTGTGTGTGTGCTGGGGGCCTAGGTCAATGGGTTAGGTTTCTTTTTTGTGCTTTAAAGAGGCACTTCTGATTTTAGTAAGTTCTGGGAAAACCAACTAAACATTTCTAAAAATGGACAGATGAACAGTGTTGTATTCAACATCGTTCATACATCAAAATTTAAGACATAGAAACTGCTCATCGCACATCGTGACAAATCATAATTCATCTCAAACTGCAGCTTTCTGAAGCTTCACATGTCATCAGGTTAGTCACTCTAATGTTGCTTGCAGTACCTACATGACGCACTTACCTCATGTAGATGGTGACATTACCATCTTTACAGCTGACAAGCAATCGATCCTTATCTCAAACAGCTAAAAACAAAAGCATAAATTTCCCCATGCTTACATTCAGCCTGTCTTCACCACAGGGTTGCCCTGTGCTCACGGTTGAGGAGACTGTGACAGCAGGGCAGATTGTTGTTTGATGAGAGCATAAATCAAATCTAAATTTGGCTTCCAGATAGTTTATCACCCAACCCATAAAAAGACATATGGAATATTTCTATTACAGCCTTGGCTTTCGCCGTGACGAGGAAAATTTATAAACGAGCTAAGCTCTTCAATAAGCAACACTCGTTGCTATTAATTAATTACGTTTTTTCGTCTGTGACCTGATGAGTGGAGGGCTGAGCAGCATGTAAATACGATCAGGATCACATTAATAGAAAATTGCTGTCATTTATTGCCAGCAAAAAAAATGACATGTCCAAAAGTTTGTAGACATGTTTTTTTTAATGAAATCAAGAGTATCATAGGGGAATTCAATCAAATTTTGTAGGGGAATTCTATCAAAGTTGTAAACAAAGTTATTCAGAATGAAATTGTTCATTGTACGTTGTATAACAGTTTACTTTATATGGTAAGAAGTAACTGGACCGGTTTTATTCAACTCCAGGAAATACTTTAAAACAATAGTAAAGGGAAAAAAAACCCTGACACAGATTTCTCTGGTGACAGGAATCAGGAGTCATGATATAAAGTGGCATTTGGCAGACACCCTTATCCAGAGCAACTCATAATCATTAGTTACAGGGCCAGGGACACAATAGTAGAAAGTGGGGGTTTGAACCTGCAATTCTGTGGTCATCAAGCTCACAGCCAAGTATTTTACCCACTAGGCCACTACCACCCCTAGTCTACAACTCAGCTAATTTATTTACCAAATGACCATTGAACGTTCATGGGTGTCATTTGAGTTATATGTGCTTATAATGGTAAAATAGAGGTAAATCTGAAAAACTATGATAAATCGATGTCTCTGGTATCAGCAGCATAATCACTTCATGTCAGAACTTTCTGTGATGTAGCATTTTTATCCATTCAGAACTTTGGACATATTAACTTGTTATTGTCACCACCACTTACTTGCCAGAAAGTTCCTTTTGGATAGAACACTGCACATCAAACCATTAAATGACTTTGTTTACATCTTGACCATTTAATTATATAGAAATTTTAAATAAAGTGGTGGCATTCCCTATTCCCTGTTACGTCCTTTACTGTAGTAAAAGCCTCTAGTTATCTGGAAAGACTTTACACTGGATGTTGTTGGACTGCTGTAAGAATTTGATGCCATTCATCCCAAAGATGAAAGATGGATGGAGTTCCATCATTGCCCCACAACCCAATGCTTATACTCCTTTAATCAACACTGGACGTGGTGATCTTTTGTACAGAGAGTGTTTGTGTAAAGTGTAAGTGTAAAGTGTCCATTTGTCATACGTTAGCACACCACACCACACAGTGTGAACAGTGTAAAATTCTTTCTCTGCATTTAACCCATTCACCCGAGCAAAGCAGCGAGCAGCCAGGAATGCAGCACCCGGGGAGCAGTGTGTGGGGATGGTACTTTGTTCAAGGGTACCTCAGTGGTGCCACTGGCAGTCCTAAGATTCAAACCCATGACCTCCCGACTGTAGGGGCAAATCCCTAACCGCCAGGACAACAGCTGCCCCGTTTGTACAGTTGTACCCTGTTTCTGCAAACTGGGCCTCTTAAAGTAATTGATTTCACTAATTAGAAGGGCTGTCTGGACATCTTTGTAGTTGGACAAAGATGTTGGACATCTTTGTAGTTGAGTTACATATTATATCTACAACTGCTTAATCCTTACTAGGGTCACGGGTACCCAGAGCCTATCCTGGGGTCAATGGGTGCAAGGCAGGGACTCACCCTAGGCGGGGTGTCAGCCCACCACAGGGCACACACACCATTTACTCACACCTATGGTCAATTTAGAAACCCCAGTTCACCTGACATGCATGTCTTTGAACTGGAGGAAACCCTCGCCACCACGAGGAGAACATGCAAACACCACACAAGGCCAGGACCCGGATTCAAACCCCCAACCATGGAGGTGTGAGGCAAGAGTGCTACCCACTGCGCCACCGTGGGACCCGCTACAGAAAATACAAAAGAAAATCGATCCATCATTTCTAGGCATTACATAAAGCTGTGAATACATCTTTATGAACATAATCCAAAATATCGAATGCACACAAGCAAACCAGCAAAACAACGGTGAAAGTGAGTGGAACGAGACAGAAGAAGAGGCAAAGACAAAAAGGCTAAAAAGCACAGGTGAGAGAGCAGCAGGGAGTCTAAATGACTGAGCCTGGTGAGTTCATTCACACGCTTCTAGAGTGGAGCTCACCCTGTGAAGCAGGCATATGGTAGAGATCAAAAACTCCTTGGCCAAAGAAATAGAGAGCTAATTAGGCTTCTTATTAATTCAGTTGAAATAATTAGAGGAGAATTTATTCTGCATCGATATTTTACCGTCAACGGAAAAGTGCAAAAGCCTCATGGGGCCCACAATCTATTTTTAGACATTTCAACTCTATTTTTCTATGTTTAAACAGCCTCCTCCTAAGCCAGGCAGACAAACAGATGACTCATCTGTCAGTCTGTTAGGTCTGCCACTCTCTACAACCAGAGGCTTGTGTCAATATTCACACTATCAGCAAAGGTTGTTGAACTGGAATTAACTGGTTTTAGTGCGATGGCCTTTTTACTGTGGTTTATTATGTCTTGTTTACCCTTTTAGTGTATCATTTAAGGCATACTCACTCTAGGCCTGGCTGCCTTGTACCATTCCCTGACCATAACTGTGCCCCTTCCTCACTCCCCTGCTGGCTAGCAATCACACTGCGCTTAATGTTCTGGACCTGAGCACACTTTTGTAATCCCTTCACATTCCATATCTTCAGATACTGACCCACAGTTTTTGGGATCCACAAGCATGAAGATAGTTGTGAATTTTACCAGATATCCCAGAGTTCTTGTGTGTTATATCGACATTTTCCTCTATTCTCTCGCCTGCCCAAATTTCCAGCAAATGCTGCACCTCGGCCATCATCCTTTCGCAGTCATGTTTGTTAAATGAAACAGTCACATTTGGGTTCTGTGCCTCCTCTGTCAGACCTGGGTAGGGTATGCCGAATGGTACTGGGCACGGTATGGAACAATCACACGAGTCAAATGAACTGGACTTTGGGTGTCAACTGAACTGGACTCTGGTGGTCAAACATGCTTGGAGATGGTACGAACATGCTTGGAGATGGTACGAATCACCTCGTGTGACGACACCCTTTGTATCAGTTCTCTTTTGTGTCCTGCAAGTTTCTGAAATTCACAACAGTCTGTTTAGGTAACATGATGCCTTGTGGTGCAATGACTTAAAGGACTACTCCAGTAGTTTTTGACCAAATCTTAATCTGCAAGATCTGTATCATAGCACTGATAACTCTGGACAATCATTTCATAGGTAGAACAAAAGGACAATTTATAGAAACTATTAAAAACTTTACCCCCATCATCGCAATATGTACTGCACAGGGACAGCCAAGTACCAGTACTGGTCACTTTGTTAATATGTATATTGCGAACTTTTAATTACTGTAAGATCCAAAACTTTTTACTTACACCTCTCACCATTCTTCACATTCTGAGTCTACTGAGGAGACCGCTCAGTTCAATCATCCCTTACAAGAGCTCTTTACACTTAAAATCACTAATCATCACACTGACTTATCAGTCTACTTACGCTTTAGCATAAGTATTTGCTACTCTATATGTGCTGATTTTAAAATAGTTAATAAATAAGCAGCCTATTGACAGCATTTTTAATGTTATATTTTTTATTTAGTAATGTAAAGGTAAAGTGACTTTCTTATATACTGCATTTCCAACTATAATGTGGACTGATTACAGACACTCAGTTTTTGTATTTTGAAAGTGTATTCCAAACACAGGATGAGAAAGATAAAACCCTTACTAAAGGTTTTTGAAAAAAGTTTTATCCAACTTTTCATTACTGGGGCAACCAAGTGAAAAAGCACTTCAGTGAGTTTTGCTTTTGAACAGTGAAGTGATTTTCAGTTTTCCTAAGCTTTTCTCATTGTGCAAATGTTGAATATCATTTTAAAGTCTATAGCTTTCTTATGAAGAACTCTAAAGTAATATCTTTTATTTAAATGTTTACTGAAAGAATTGACTGAAGTGTTTAAAGGCAACTGGCTTTTAGGGGCAGCTGGTGGCCTAGTGGTTAGGGAGTTGCCCCTGTGATCAGAAGGTTGTGGGTTTGAAGATTGCTAGTGGTGCCACTGAGGTACCCTTGAGCAAGATACTGTCCCCACACACTGCTCCCTGGGTGCCTCCCGTTGGTGGTAGCCCACTGCTTCACTTGTTGAATGGGTTAGATGCCGAGAAAGAATTTCACACCGTGTGCTGTGGTGTGTTCACGCCTGATTATAAGGGGCCACTTTACTTTTTCAGTTCTTTTGTGAATGCAAGGAAACTTGTCAATATTGTTGTCTGTGGTGTTTGACTGTACGCTTTAGATAGGGCAGACTGTGATTAGGTTTACAAATGCTGGAATAGACTTTTAAAGAGTTAAACTAACTATAACTACACTTCCACCAAATGCAGATGCACAGATACACACATTAAGAAACTCTTTTGATCTGTTAATTTCAATATAATGGGTGAGTATATGTCCTGGGTTTGACTCCCAGCTGGGGCAGCCAAGGGTTTCTTCAGATGTTCTCACTGTTTTATTCCTATTGCTCTTCAGATTTAGTGCATTTTAAATTTTGGTTATGCTGTCATCTGATTTCATCCTACCATCGAACACCTTTTTTGCTTGGGTCAGGCAGTTTATATAATGGCTAAAAAATTATTTGCCTTGTTATTTGTTAGCTCCTTGAATATGTAGAGAATATCCTTCAGCTTTTTAAATTAAAAACTACCCATGCAGTGCAGGAGAACTCCTTCATCCACCTTAGGCTCTAAAGTAATTGTTTCTTGTTTTTCGTGGGGTTTTTTTGTTGTTTTTTTTTAAATGCCATATCAAATCAGCAAATTAATATTCCATGGCACAGTATCGATTCTGTTCAGGCCTGTGCTGTGTAATTTTCTGTTTACTAATTTCACAGTGTGCTAAGCGGGCTCCTCCCGGGCCGGCTGCGTGTGCTCAGTCATATTTTCCATCTCATCTCTTGCTGTGGCCGTTACAGTTGGAGCAAGTCACGAGGAGGAAACACACTCCCCTTATCAATCACACCTCATTCAGGCTGCCTCAGAACGTTGCTTTAATATAATAGCAGTCCTCCTTCAGACACTGGAAATGCAGTCAACATTTATTCTCTTACAGCTGTGTGAGGTAAATGGCTACCTGGCACTAATTAAATAAATTACTAACACTTAAAAAATGCTAAAACATACCTGCTAATTAATTGACTGCCCAGGACAACTTTATTAAGCATCTTACAGAGCACTTTATGCATTATACCTTATTATTATAATCATGTGCATATTGAGTATTGGGTCTCTTCATAATGTGCTAATGAATAAACTCTATAGTGGAAATATCTAGTTACAGGATCTAGTTAGAAAACAGTTTTCTTTCCTTTTCAAGGTTTTCTTTTGATTTTTATCAATACCTGGATCATCAACTACCTCTGAATAAAAACTGACCCTCTACTCTAAAGTTAAACCTAGAGGGAGTTCTAACAGTATTAGAATTTTTAATGTAGACTTCATATTTACCTTTGAAAAGGTGTTAATTAACTCTTGTTAATTCGCTTTAGGTAATAATAAGCAGTCATTTAATTATCAACTACTGGCTAAATAAGATTTTCGGAGAGGCTTGTTCTTTACAGAGTTAATTAATTTTTTAAGGAGATTATATATGGACATCCAGGTAAAGGCTGAACAAAAGATTATTATATATAATACACAAAAGGGTTCTAGAAAATGCTTATTTCACAGTGGTTATTGTACAATTAAGTAGTAATCAGCAGCCAGTTAATTACCAACTAATGGTTTAAAAAGCATTAATTAAATGCATAAAAATTGGACACATTATGTGTGCAGGTGATTACAGTGTATAATACATTCATTTGGAAAATACTTTACCTAATTATTGCTTTAAAATGCAATATTGAAATACAGGTACTGGCTTGATAATACTTAATAAGAGCATTACATGGGCTTAATTTACCCGAGTTCATATAGTAGTAAGAAGTATCTCGTATATTGTTAAGGCTTAGTAAGAGCATTATGATGCTCCCCTATACTGAAGAGTTACTGAGTAAACCACTGAATATCAGTTCTATTTTTCATTGTTGAATTATGAATTAGGGCACTTTCTTACATCAAGATAAAACAGTCCAGTGCATCAGCGCGTGTGTAAATAGCCAGCAGATTGCCCAAGACATAAAAAGCCTTCCCAACCCATTTTAGGCTGCAGAACTGTATGTGTCAAACTACTTTGTGCAAATTCACTGCAAATGAAAGATTTATATGTTTTCCTTGAATGGGGGACAAATCTCAGCACATTCATTTAAGGGAAAGGATGAGGATCGAGTGACAGTAGAACAAGAGCGAACAGTTTACTCTGCCCTGACTACAGCCGTGGCCTTAATGAATTTTACTCTGCAGCGAGTGCCCAGTCCCGCTCCGAGCTAGCATGCATTATGAAAGACCTTTAATTGCAAACATAGTCTTTTGGCCCACACTGATACACTCAAAAGCACATCTAGCCCACACTGCCGGCTTCCCAGCCTAAAAACACGCTCTTCTCATAAACTAAGCTTATGAAATATAAATGGTTTATCCCTAAAGAATTAAATGAACAAGCCAAGCTATTAAACAAACATTAACTATTCAGTGCAAGCGGCAGCACACAAGTATCACCAGCGCGGGAAGCTGCAGATACGTTTCCTCCAATTTCCTTCAATATTTTGATTCACAAAGTATAGAAAAGTGACCTTATATAGAGTAATTGTAACATTTGCAAGTGCAAATGATCCCTTTAACCCTATAGCTGTGGTGTGAGGAGTGACTGTGGAATGGTAAGGAATCCAAAATGAAAATTTAGGAGACGGGCAGATTCAGAAGTCAGAACAAGTAAGCAGGAGATGGGAAGGGAGTGGGGCACAAAAACTTCATCACAGTGGCAGGAAGGAAAGATCTAGGAATATGGGAAGTATATATAAGGTCCTTCACTCAAACTTCAGTTATTTCATGACTTCATTTACTAATACTTGGCCTTTTTTCAGCACACTTCTCAATAATGGTTTCATTTTTATATATTAAAAAGGCAACACTGACTCCAAGTGATCAAATGAGGTACTGCAAGCACAAATGTTAATGAAAGCCATTAACCTTTTAACTTTGTATTCTGATCATTTAAACTGCAAACATATTATTCAGTTACAACTGTTGTTTAAAAACTATTGGGGATTATTCAGTAACTGTGAAGAAAAAGAATAAGATATGTAGTTATAAGACTGAAAAATTAAAGTGTGGTCCCAAAGACGGGTCCTTGCAGGTGAAGGTTACTACAATTTTTATTTTAATTCAAGCAGTTCCGTGTAATGCATGAATTATTATTAAAACATATTATTACTGCTGTTCTTATTGTTGTTTTAACTGCTACAACTACTTCTGCTCCACTCTAAACGATGAACTTATATTTTAAAAGGCTTGCAACTATAGTGGAGCCCTTATTGGTGCTATAAGGAATTTTTTTATAAAGGTTTTTTAAAAATTAAAAAATACTAAAATAATAGGCAGTACATATAACCATTGCTTTACTTGAAGATTTGGTTTAGAGTCTACTTTTACTAATGATATAAAAAACATAAATAATAATAAACAATATGACACTCTAATGGAGAATTTCTGTCCAATTACAGTATTATCAAACCTTAAGTAAAAAGTGTGTACCCGATTCTAATTTGAAATTACATTTAAAAGGTGTAATGTTTGCAAGTTTGCATTTTAATTTCCTTGCTTTCTTCAAAAAAATGTGAATATGCTGTCTTTTTAAATTTTTATTGATTTTATTGTGAATTACCCCTAGAGAAATACAAGCATGTTAATAATAACTGAAATAACTAGCTTTTTACTTTAGCAAGCACAAAAGAAAATGAATACATTAGATATAAGTGAAGATTAGAATGGAATCAGATTATGTAAAAGAGTAAGAAACAATCAGCTTCAGTAGTTATACTGGACTGCACATAGTGAATTGTCTTTGGTACTGAATGATCCTGAAATCTAAATTTTTGGTCACACATAAGCGTTAAAGCATATTTGACAAAATGTTCAGGGCATTTCACCAAAATTAACTGCAGTAAGAAAAAATGTCTGAATGGGACCACTTTAATATCCATAACATTTTGTTCATCACTGTACTGACAGGTTGCTGTAGATCCACATGTAGCAGAACTGTCAGTTTAGAACGTGTAGAACTCTCTGAATTCTAAATCCATTATGACATCACAGTGACATCAAAGACTTCAGACCAGATTTGTATTCAGTATCATTTTCTGCAACACAACCAACAGTGAGGAGCATTTCTGGCATTTAGACGCAAACTTTAAAATTAATGATGGAGAAAAGAAGTTCAAAAGGAATCGACACCGAAGAGGAGGAGCAAAAAAAGAAGGAGGACCTGATTCGTTACTGGAAGGAACACAATCTACTATTTACCAACAAACAGAAGTTCTTTCCAAGCACTGTCAGTTGAATTTTATTTCAAAAGATTTTAATTATATAGTGTTCAAAGAATATTTTTGAGTTGTGAGAGTAAAATATAATAATGTTGGTGTATTCTGTATTCTGTCTTTCAGGGACGTGTGTTTAAGGAGCCTTCAAGAGTGAACGATGTCTTTGAAAAAGAGCTCCAGCAAATAGAAAAGGC
>JBBPCZ010000019.1:9147452-9171921 GCA_037974445.1 Brycinus macrolepidotus | reverse complement strand
TAACACTAAGTGTGAAAGAGAGGTAAAGAAGAGAGTGCAGGGTGGAATGGGTGGAGAAGAGTGGCTAGAGTGCTTTGAGTAGTGAGACCAGCTATGTTGTATGGTTTGGAGACAGTGGCACTGATCAAAAGACAAGAAGCAGACCTGGAGGTGGCAGAGCTGAAAATGTTAAGATTTGCACTGGGAGTGATGAGGATGGACAGGACCAGGAATGAGTTTATTAGAGGGACAGCTCGAGTTGGACCTTTAGGAGGAAAAGTCAGAGAGGCAAGATTGTGTTGGTTTGGACAAGTGCTGAGGAGAGACTCTGAGTGTGTTGGGAGAAGGATGCTGATGATGGAGCTGACAGGGAAGAGGAAAAGAGGAAGACCTAGTAGGAGGTTTATGGCTGTGGTGAGGGTGGACATGCAGGCAGTTGGTGTGAGAGAGGAAGATGCAGAGGACAGAAGGAAATGGAGACGGTTGACCCCCTGTGGTGATCGGGAGCAGCCGAAGAAAAGAAGAAGCTGTAAGTCGGCACCTGAAAACTTATCTTGCTCAGGCACCGGATCCAAGAGGAATCAAGTCTTCACCCGTACTGTATCACTGGAAAGAGATTCCAATCTCAAAATGTATTAACACTTGTGAAGTATAAGGCAGGTTCGCAGTGAACTGATTTTGAGTTGTGTTCTTGTTTTCTGTGTTCTCCCTATCTTGAATATTTCAAAAATATCGAAGGGTAACCCTGCACGTGTGTCTTTGTCTTTGTGCCACTCAGACAACATGACAAGAGGTTTCCAATAACCACAAGAAAAGAAAAAACTGGCATAAGACTGCATTTAATCGCTACCCATAAAAGCATTAGGAGATCCCAAATTCTAAATGAGTGTGCCACTACAACCAAATGAATTTGCTGGGAAGGTAGCAGATGTGGTCAACTCAGACTATGCAAAGAAGGGTGAGATTAGCAGGGACAAGGACATGAGCAAGGAGAAGCAGGAGACCATGTAAGCAAATGTATTTGTTTCATTCTCAAAGTTGAAAAAAATCACAAAGACATAAGGACAGAAGAAGCTAATTGCTGTGACAATGTTTCTGTTCATATCAAGATTAATTCATACAGAAAACACAGAGAATTTCGTAAAGTATCCCATTCATTCATTCATTCATTCTTTCACTAATTTATTTTTGCATGGGAATTTAGTTTCATAGGTATGACAAAAACAGATATACAGACGATGGTCATCAGTTCTGTTCCAGGGCTAGAGTCCAACAAAGGTTATTTCTTCAATCTTACACATTTAATTCAATCCATAAGTTAATTATCTGTTTTAGTAGTGGTTTTAGAGGAGAAACATTTAAATGTGCTGACCCAATACCGCTAGACCCCCTGTACACAATGACCCCTGCACAAATTAGTTTCTCGTAATAATACATTTTTTTTTTTTTTATTATGCAGACTTTTGGTTTGGTTCGAGTCTTCCGCTTTGAAATGCTTTCCTTAAACTGAACATTCTTAAACCAATCTAGGTTTCAGAACTAAGCTCCTTGATGAATCAGGAGGACAGTTTGATGAATCAGGAATACTGTTTGATGATTTAGATTTGATGAACTGGATGATATCCAATTAAAGGGGAGCCTCAAATTAAGTTTCCAAAAAATGAAAGTTTAATTGTGTGTCAGTGTCTTGGTCCGAATTAAGCCAATACAGTAATTGTTACTAGATTATATTATTGTTATTTTTACTAGTAGTAGTCTCTTAAAAATAGAGGTACCAAATGGATCTAAATTAAGATCACTGGAGTGATGCAATAGAAGAACAAATTTTGATTTTCTAAAGAACCTTTCAGTGTATCTCTGAATACCATTTCTAGAAATGAGATGAATGTGAAACATGATTAAGCTAAGAACCGTTAAGTAACCTAATCGTCCAAGAAAGTATACTTGAACTTGGGCCAGATCCTCTTTTCAGTGAAGTTAGTTGAGCTTGCGCAAAAGCTGCTTGTGTAGAATTCCGACAGTGTGACTTGATTTGCATTAACAAATCTACAAGCAGTAAATCTCATCGAACATCTACAGTCCATAGAAGGGTTGTACTGTACACCCATTTAAAGCTCACTAGTCAAATTCACACTGAAAAAAGAACATTTATATACCAGTTTTTCAAATTAAACTTTGTGGTAAAATGTTACTCAGTGCTCAACAAGGGTAAATTGGCCTTGTCTTCCTGTACAGCATGAATTTGCCCAAAATCTCCACTTCATTCACAACTAGAAAAGGCTTTAAGCGAGGTTTTCCTTTCAATTCAATTTTATTTTTATAGTTCAAGCAAAAAGATGTTGACATCAACCCCCTGATTATGCATTGTTTAAACGATATGTTGATTATATATAATATATACTTATACATAATATACATATTTTATACATTTATTTAAAAAGAAATCTGATTAAAAAAATAGGAAGTAATTAAATTATAAATATTCTGTAATTGTGCAATTACAATTTTTGGCTAATTATTTTCTTCAAAATTTGGCATTCTGCATATTCATTTAATTCCAACTTTATTATCTCCATGCTATACACCTTTATCAGTCATTATTATGTACAGCCTTGTTCACTGTGTTCATCAACAATTTTATTCATCATGTTTTTAACATTCTCCCATTAAGTATTTGAAACCTGTAGTGTTGCATAGGCTTAGCTCACTACAAACAGGTTGTACATTTACCTGCAACAACATTGTTTATATGATTGAATATGTTTATATTTTTTAATATGTACTCTGTGCAATCAACATTTGTCTCATTTCCATAAACCCGAAGATGAGCATCAATGCTATTTCAGTACCAAACGAGGATGATTCAAATATCATCGAAGTTAGCCAAACTTATTATACATCCGGATAAACAAATATACATAAGGATAAACAAATATACATCTGGATAAGCATGTCTACATATGGATAAATTCTAATTCTCGTATTCTCTTCTTCCAAAAGGGTTGGTATTAGCCTAGGGGGTAAAACACGAGCCTGTTAACCTGATGACCACAAAGTTGCCGGTTCAAACCCCACTATGTAATGATTGTACGTTGCTCTGGATAAGAACATTAGTCAAGTGCCTCTTTTACCAAAAGATCATCATTTTTGTGGTACAGAATCTGTTTATAGGGAAAGAAAGCACATCACTGTGGTGCATTATTATTTCCTTTTTACACATTCAACTTGAAGGTGTAAAGTGTCCAGGACTGTGCATAAGATAAAGTGGTCTGGGGGCTCAGGGCACCTCAAGGACAGTTCTGGCTCCGTTCCTAGAATGAAGTACAGATGACTGGTGGAGGACTTTGTGGTTTGGTGTGGAGAGAATCACTTGCAATGCCAAACCACCTGTAGGAACGCCTGAGGTCTGTTGGGGAAATAAAATCAGGAGATACCAGAGGTATGAGCATGCTGGGTAAGAAGACCAGGCCGCTCAGAGATCAAACTCAGGCCTAACTGAAGGTGGAGTCTACAATGAGGATTCCTTAAAGGTTAACTTGGTGAATGATTTTCAGTTTTTATAGGACAATATCACCTCAAGGATAATGACAAACACATACATCAGAATAATTTGATTAGCTAGTAAGTGCATGTAGGAGACCACACAACATCAAGACAATAAGCAGACCTTTTTATTTATACCATTTTACAAATATTAAGTATTCAAAATATGAAAAAACACCAAAGGTGAAGAACAATGTCAAACCAAGTGTCTCGACTCCAATTCATTCTGAGAATTTGACGATGGTTCCTTTAATGTTCTAAATCTGCCACCAGACCAGAATAGTTTCCAGGTGGCTCCGTTTCTCTGCCCTATGAATATTCATAACATCTCATAACATCTTTCTGTATGATGTTCATTATTCAATTTACAAGAAGCTTGAACATTTCCAATGGGCCTTGATGAAAAAGTATTCTGATGATCTTCCTGCAATCGCCAGTTAACTTTGCGCTTTTTTGGTTGCAGCTATGTTTAAATATCATTAAGTATTTTAATTTGTAGGTCTAGTAAGAAAAAGGTCTCTATCGAGCTAACTTTGTGAACACATTATCAGTGTACAGCTGTGAGTTTATAGTGCTGCTGCCCTTGAGTGACAAGAAAAAGGACTTGACATTAAAATTTCAGCCTCTGGAGTCTTTATAAAGTGGTCCCACTATCTGTCACTTACCTTCAGAAGCAGAGGAAATTAAGCTTCTCCTCACAGTCTCTGTTCTCCCAGACATCTGTCTTGGAGTTGCGAGCTCCACAGCGATAGGGTTGGACTGGACATGAGGGCAGTGAGACCAGGCTCCCCAGTGGTTCCCCGCTCACCCAGAATCACTTTCCAGCCAGGAAGCGCAAGCCTGTCCACACACTGTCTGTTTGAGCTTCAGTAGTCTCCTTTTTAGCCAAGTTCAGCTGGACAGAAGAGATCAGGAAGGCCAGGCCAGTGTACTGAGTCCTGCAATGCTCATAAGCTTCCTCCCATGTCTTATTCTCCTTCACCAAGGTCAAGATCCTCTCACAAAAGAAAGGACGCTGATCACTACAGTGGTCGTCACTCCAGCCATCACTACGTATCTGAACACATTGTTGAGTAAGATCAGTGTGCACACCAGACCTCCATTTCCGGAAAATACTTTGTTGCTTATCAGACCATTTCCAGATCGATGGGTTACCCCAGTCCCGGTGCAGTCCAATCCAGCTGTTGGGGAGGCTTTGTCCTGCAGCTGTTTTAACCATTTCATTTTCGCCAGTACTGGTGATGGTGGAGAGATCTGTATAGTGTTGTCTGCAATAGCTCTGAGCATCTTTCCAGGACATTAGACTGCTCACGAAAATATGTTCCCTAACCATACCTATAGCAAATCTACATAGAACAAGGAGAGAAATGACATAAGGAGTTATCATGTCTGCTGTGAAGTTTCTGAGCTCTGCAAGTCTTTACTAAGGTCTGGAATCAAGTAAGCTCACAGCCGTCACAGTCCAGATCAAGTATGAATTTAAAACACATGCAAAGTAAAAAAAAAAAAAAAAATTACATGGAAATTACATGCAGAAATTGTGTAACACTGACTTTGTTGTGACTTTTAGGACTCAATTGTCCATTTAAAAAAAAGAAAGTCTAGATGAACAAGTTCCTGTCTGTTTTGGGTGGGTCACACACAGCAGTACTGCTGGAGTTTTTAGACAGTGTTCACTTACTGTCTGCTCTTTTTGATAAATCTAATCTGTTGACCTACTTTGTAGATATAAAGTTTTTGATGATAATGTGTGTTAGTCATCCTCTAGTCCTTCATCAATGGTCAGGTTCTGGCCACAGGACACTTCTGGCTGGAAATTTTTATTTGGTGGACTGTTCTCAGCAAAGCAGAGACCAAAACTCCAACAGCACTACTGAGTGGGATTCACTCTGTGCAGCACACATACTAACAAGCCACTATGTCAGTGCCACTGCTGCCCTGCTGCAGTGAGAATGACCAACATCCAAATATTACCTGCCCAGTGGTGGTCCAGTAGGACTTCTGACCATCAATGAATGGGATGGGGGGATCTGATAAAATGAACATTGAGTGTAGATACAAGGCTTATCAGTGTAATTAGTTAATTGTATATATCTGTATAAATTAACATTTATTTCAATGAAGCAACTGGCCACAAGTTGCTGCTCAGTGGTTTGCACCTACATGTAAACCCTCTGGATTTACATTCATGAAAGTGTCTCTTGATTGTAGATTTTGAAAGTGATTTGTCTATCTGAAGGGTTTTTTTTTTTTTTCACCGAGGAAAGAATTCTGCAATCATCCACTTTAGCTGTCATCCATGGTATCCCAGGCCTTCTTGTGTTGCTGAGCACTCCTAAAATTTTAGAAATCTCTCGGTTAGGTTTATTTTGTTTTTTTCAGCCTGCTTTACTTGCATTGACATCTCTTCGGCCCTCATGTTGAGTTCCAGTGAACAGCTACCAAATGCAAATTCAGTGCTTTGAATCAACTCCAGATCTTTTATCTACTTGATTTGTCATGGAATAACAAGGGAACAGACCACACCTGGCCATGAAACTGCTTTTCAGTCACATGTCCAATTACCTTTGAGCCTCTGAAAGTGGAGGGACTTTGAAAGCTTAATGCAATACCTTTATTAAACCAACCCCTTAAATTAAAGCTGAAAGTCGATGCTTCTTTCACATCTTGATTGCTTTATTTCTATATTGCTATAATCCATTGTGTTGTGATACAGAGAAAAATACAAAATATGCATCAATGTCCAAATGTATGTGGACCTAACTGTTTATAATTAATTACACTGATGAGTCACTTCATTTGTTGCACCTACCTTAAACCCATTTTATCAGCTCCACTGACCATATAGGTGCACTTTGTAGTTCACAATTACAGAAGGTCATCCATCTGTTTTTCTGTATCATTTAAGAGCCACGCTGGCTATGTACAAATATTTATGGAACTAACTTTGTCTGTATATATTTATTTAACTATTTATTTTGATAAAGTCAATGGCAACAAGAAATAAGCCTTGAAATGAAAACGATCACTTCATTGAGAGGGTGGGATCTGGCAAATACTGTTTTAACAATGGCCTATCTCTGTCAGTTCACTGTTTATATCTAACTCCAAACAGCTGCGCTGGAGCTAAATTAGAGAAATTTACCTAAGTAGTAAAATGGCAAGGCTAGTAACATCATGAATAACTAAATAGCACTTAATGAAGCAAAGTCACAGACAAGTAGATGGCAATTAAGAGCTGATGTTGCCTTTACTGAAATGAATGGATAAATGATTATAATATATTCATGTTACATGTATGTATATTCACTTGCAGTACTATTTATTATTGTCACATATATTTAATCGTTTATTTAATCATATATATATTTTAAGAAAGCAGGCTCAGTGGTGGGTGAGAAAATTGACAGCATGGAAACTGTGGCTGAAAGGAGAACATTGTCTAGACTTCTGTCCATCATGGACAATGCTGATCACCCACTCCACAGTGTGGTGGACGAACTAAGAAGTACTTTTAGCCACAGACTCACCAGCTTAAAGTGCTCCACTGAACGCCACAGGAAATCTTTCCTTCCCACCGCCATCAGACTCTACAACTCCTCTCTCTGTCACACATCCACATAATAATCTGTGTAATACCCAGTTGCTACTGTGCTACTGTGCAGTTTCTTACCAGGTTTATATCACTATCATTATGTCTATTACTATGTGTCTTATTATCTTGCTATGATGTGCAATAGTCTACCATGTGCAATATTATGCAATTTTCTAAAGGGTTGCTAAACACCTAGTCAACACTTGTAGCCTATGTCTATCATTATGTCTATCACTATGGCTACAAGATGTTGGTTGCCACAAGTGTTTTGATGCAGGCCGTGAGTGGTATGGAATAAACAGAAGTGCAGTTTTCTTTTAATTTTTTTGACACCAACGAGATACCACAACACCTTAGCTACCTAGTCAGTGATCTTTAACTCCACATAAAGTGGCTACGTCTTTGAAAGAAGACTGAAGAAGTGATGTGCTGTTCTGGAATAACTTTAGCCACTAACTTATTTCTCTGCTGGGTGCAAAACAGTTCATTTGGTCTCTTCCAAGTATGTGTGCCCTCTTATTGGCCATAGGATATCTTCTTAGGGACAATCAGGGACACAAAACAAGATGTCTTTTTATCCTTTTTTTTTTATCTTTTCTTCATATTTTGTACAGTGATTTTGAACTTTTTCTTCAACATAAAGTGTTTATTGTGTAATCTTAGTTGCGTAAACTTTACATTTACTCAGTGTGGTTCTACGCTGCTGTCTCCTGTGCAATATTATACATAGGGTGCAATATTATTGCAATCACTTTCTCACTTTACACTGCTGTATTGTCTACTTACTAAATTGTCTCTGATTTACATCCCATTCACACAACTGATACACTGCGGTATTGTCTATTTATCATATTGTCTTGGATTTACATCCCGTTCACACTGCTGTCACATTGCTATATTGCCTATTTATTATATTGTTTCTGTCATTCCTCACACTTGTTCAGTGCTGCTAACTGCCTCTTGTGCAACAATCATGGTGTAAAACTAAGAACTCTGGAAGGTTTACATATCATCCACACTATGTTGTTACATAACATTGGTTACATTGTTGTGGTGTCTTTTTATTGTTTTGTTTCTGTCGTAACTTGCACTCTGTTGAATGTTGCTATATGTTGCACTGTGGTCCATGGAGAAACGTTGTCATCTCGCCGTGTACATGTACACAGTTGCTGATGGCAATAAAGTAACCTTAAACCTTTTGAGTTCTCTTTTGCTTCTGTCATTTGTGTCCATTGTAACTAGCAACTAATGTGAACAGATAAGTAATTAAACTTCTAAAATCTAGTCATATTGTTGTGCATGTCTGTCGCTCCCTTCAGAAAACTAAGCTTCTCCTCACAGTTTCTGTTCTCCCAAACATCTGTCCTGAAGTTGCGAGCTACACAGCGATAGGGCTGGGCTGGACATGAGGGCAGTGAGACCAGGCTCCCCAGTGGTTCCCCCTTCACCCAGAACCACTCTCCGGCCAGGAAGCGCAAGCCTGTCCACACACTGTTTGGGTTTCACTGGTATTCTTTTTATCCAGATTGTGTTGTGTCTCAGAGGTCAGACAGACCGGGTCAGTGAAGGGAGCTCTACAATACTCATAAGCTTCCTCCCATGTCTTGTTCTTCTTCACCAAGATCTTTTCACAATAGAGAGGACGTTCTCTTCGACAGAGGTCATCATTCCAGCCTCCCTTCCCTATCAGAACACATTTCTCTTCAATATTATCAGTTCCTCCAAGATTCCAGTTACAGAATAAACTTATAGACCGCACCCAAATGCCTGAATCTGCCTCACTTCTGTGCAATCCAACCCAGCTATGACGGAGGATTCTTCCTGCAGTCTTTTTAACCATCTCATGGTAAAATGGTGGCAAGATCTGTATAGTGTTGTCTGCAAAAAATGTGAGCTTAGTCCAGATCATTTCAGCATTTGGGAAAATATACTCTCTTCACATACCTTCAGTAGACCCCAAAAAATACAACTTAAAAACTAAAGTAAGATGCTTTCATCTGTGCTGTAATGTGTCTGAGCTCTGTACAATCTTCTGTCCGGCCAGCTCACAGCTTTAATAAGTTTAATGTGGACTCATTTAACGTGGGCTCAGGAATACTTCAAAGCAGGCAAGAAAAAAAGACAAAAAAATGAAATAATGGAATTGTGACAGTAATTGACATTTATGGCTTATTTAAACTTGACAGATACAGTGAGATACAAAAGTTGTTAAGATTTTTTCAGTGTTTTGGTTTTGTACTACAGTATTTTTACTTTAACTGTGCTTTGAATGTGTAATTGGTGTTTGGATGGTGAAAAAATGAACGGCAAATACAGTATATTTTCACAAGTATACTTCTGGACATATGTCCAAATCTACAGAAATGTTTCGGTGTCTAGAAGATCAAGTTTTTGACTGACATGAACTGGTGAGGTGAGCTGAAGAGACCAGTCCAAAAGAGGGGACCTAGGACCCTGGAAAATTTGGAATTTGGACAGATTCTGTATTGGGCAGTGGTGTCAGATTCCTTCCTCTGTGGCAAATATATAGACAAAATTAGACACAAAGACCCAGAAGGTGACAATGAATGTATTTTTTCTCTGATCTGATGAAGACAAATGTTTTTTTCTCTGATCTGTCTCTAAGAATACTAAGCCCTCTTAGAGGAAAAAATTGAAGATAAAACCTTCAGCTATATGAACTTTAATTCCATACCAATACAAAAAAGGTTATAAAATGGGAGTGTTTATTATTGCCATCACACATGTGAAGACAGGTAAAATAAAGCAGTGCAGTCATGGTGTTTTGAAACTAATTTAAATACACATTATGGTATGTTAACCTCATCCTATGGCATCAAAGGCATTAAACAGAAATAGAGGTTATTTGATCATTCTTGATTTCACTAAAAAATGAACAAGTCTAGACTCTGAAGCTTGATCTTAGACCACACTAACTGATTCAATTTGTCTGGAAAAGGGCTATTGGGTTAAAAAAAAAAATCAGGGTTAAAAAGTACAGATTACAAAACATAAAAAATAGTAGCATATACAAAATATTAAACAGACTGGGATTGCTGTTTAATAGAAAAACGCCTTAATTTAATAAAGAACCATTTAAAAAGGCAGTCAAAGGAGCTACAGTAGATGGTACATATCTAGATTAAATAAAACTGATACTACAAGAACCACTCAGGCCAAGGCTGTTATTTAAAGGCAATTAAAAGAATTTCAAGTGCATTTTCTACACCAAGAGATTGATTGTGTGTAGTGATTCACTTCATAACAGACACGTTTGTTCCCAACTTGATAAGATACGTTTAGACAATACAGACACAAACTGTGATTGACATCATGTCTTCACCACCACTTCTCAGCTGTACCCTTCTTGTATCAGCTTGAAGTAATGTTTGGTTTGAGGCCTGTAAAACTTCTGCTGCCCACTGACTACTCAGTACGGCTCCGATTTCAAACTCCTGTAGAGACAGCATGTGAAAATCATGCCGATGATCTGAAAAAGAATTTTAAAAAGTTAAGTGCAGTTGTTATGGAATGATAGTAATGTGTTATTCACGCTATATTGTACACATAAAAAATCTTAGGTGATCTGAAAAATCTAGTCTGTAAATATTAATTTTTTTGCAAAAAATAAAACAGTATAATTACAAAAACAATATTTTGTGATTTTTATGTTTGGCAGTCTGTTAGTTTACCCATTTTCAAAACCTCTCCTTTGGGAAGCCCAGTATTTACCCAATACCCAGTTTATTTAATCAATACTTCAATAAAATAAAGGGCAGGTGTGCTACTGATGGAATGTAACTTAGCCATGCAATGGCTAGAATTCAGGAATGAAACTTTTATTCTTATTCTTATATTCTTATAACTGTTCTTCCAATGAAGATATACTTTTTTATTTTAGAAAACAAGCAATTCACTTTTTTCCTGCATCTGCATTTGTATTTATTCTAATGTATATAGTGTTTTACTGGCAAAAACACACTTACTGCCCAGTTAAACAGTTTTAAGCAGTTTTTAATCATATAAAACTTTTCCACAGAACTGTATATTATTTTTCCATTGCATTTTATCAAATGTCATCAGAGTAAATCCAGGTGTCCGAGAACAAGGATAAAACATCTGCATGTCTCACCTGAACAGAGGCAATGCCCACACCCACTGCACCAATGATCTTCAAGTGGTCCATAATAAAGTTCTCTAGCTTAGTAATGCAGCCGCCCTATGGAAAAAAGCCAACATACACTGAGACTAAACTACACAGTATCACACGCAAACACATGTATCACTAGATCTCCAGAATATCTAGAAGAAGCTGTAAGCTGTTCTGCATGCACTTTACACAGATTCGACTTAAAAAGGACAACAGATAAGGTGAGGTCAGTAAGAGGACAAGAATGCACTACTGGATTAAGAAAATCACCAGCAAGGAGCCACACTTTCATTAGCCAAAACTCCTCAGCCTTTGAAAAAAATGCAGATACTTGCTGACTCTGGTCTACAGCAGTTTACAAGCTCTGTTGCTGACCCCTGCTGGACAAATTCTGAACAACATGCACAGTAAGCACTGTATATGCCAACTGTTTATTTTTTTTGCATACTTTTAAAAAGTGCCACAGACAGTTCTTTAAGCAGTGACAAAACATCGCCCTATAAATAAGACATGTGAGGGTGAAGAACCTTTTACTTAATGCTTATTTAATAGGTTACAGACACAAATACGTAGGACATTTATAGCAGTGTGCTCATGTGCAGGGTTTGTCCCTAGATGGGCCGCAAGTAAAACAGTATTCTCTCAAACAAACAGTAAAAAAGGAATAAAAGGAAATTAACACATGATTTGAATAGATGTGTTTTTCAGGTTCTTAAAATCCCTTCAATACATCATGAATTGAATTTCATGCAGTCTGACAAAACATTATTTGACCAAAATGTTCTATAACATGGAGCCTTGCAGTTTCCTGCAGTACCACACACAGCCCAGAGAGTTAGTAAAGCTCAGAAAACAATACATGAAAATAGTCAAAATAGACTTTTTTCCTAATTAAATTTTTTCATTTGATTGTTCATACATTATATGGACAAAAGTATTGGGACACCTGACCATTACACCAACAGGGACTTTAATGACATTGCATTTAAATACATAGACTTTAATAAGCCTATGCAGCTACAACAGCTTCCACTCTTCTTAGAAGGCTTTCCACAAGATTTTCGAGTGTTTCTGTGGGAATTTGTGCCCAAATTCTGTAGAGCATTTATGAGGTCAGGCACTGATGTTGGACGAGAAGGCCTGGCTCGCAATCTCCGTTCCAGTTCATCCCAAAGGTGTTGGATGGGGTTGAGGTCGGGGCTCTGTGTGGGCCAGTCAAGTTCTGTCTTTATGGACCATGCTTTGTGCACAAAATGTCTTGGTATCCTGAAACATTAAGATTGCCCTTCACTGGAAGCAAAGGGACACCTGAATTCAATAATTAAGAGGTATGTCCCAATACTTTTGTCCATATACTGTATCTAACACTTTGATCTCACCCTGAATTGCTTGAGACTGTGCAGTAATACAGTAATTGAAATGGGACAAAATCATTAAATGCATATAAGCATCTGCAGTCTGTAATGGCAGACAAGTCCTAATTCATTTAAAAGGTGATAAATTTACATTGGCATCACATAATGTAATAGTTTCACCAATTTAGGCATCCTTCTAAGAAACTCTATGGTATCACGCACAGAACTCTTTTGGCATCTTTATTCTAATACTAACACAATTACCAGAGCACTAACACAGTCATAAATAATAGTTTCTATGTGGTTCTTGACTTTTACATACAGGAAAATCTTTAATTGGTATAAGCCTTTTGCATTTTTCAGAGAATCTTTAAAAAAAGTTTGTCATGAATTTCATTTACAAAAACGCCATTGAAAGATTCTTAAGTGACCCAAAAGAATTTCCCAAAAGAAAAGTTTCATTTGGCATCACTGTTTTTAACATAAGCAGTAAAGATAATTGAGATAATTGAGATGCCTTGCTTCCACCACATGGAGTTACGAAAAGCCCTCACCTCTACTTTGTAAATGTTGGAGGGGTGGTCTCTTTTCCCACAGAGGTTGGTTTGGGTCTTACAGCAGCTATCTGGAACAAACCTGCTTTCGGCTGCTGTACTGCGGATCCAAACACTCTCTGCCCAGTCTGAAGAGTTCATACTGCCACAGCACTTAAACTGACCAAGAAAGAAAGAAAAAGAGCGAAAGGTGAAATTCTAATAAAATTACCAGCAAATCATCAGTCCTTCAACTTACACGTAGTGCCGTCCTCATATTCACAGAACTCTATACAGAATTAAACATTTTTACCTCTTGCTGTAGTTTATTAATGGCCTGGGTGACATGTTCCTCATCTTTTTGGCCATACTTCTGCACCATGGTCTCCTTCAGATTACTCTTCAGATCCTCGTTTAACTGGAACAGATTAGTGACGTTTACTCCTAGACCTTAACTGCATCATAATCAGATTCAATGAAAGTGAGGAAAGTGCTATTGAAGAAAGAGGTAACGAGTACTTGCAGGTAGGACTAACTCCAAATCAGAAAGAACTTATTTTATGTGATAAGTTTTTATATGCACGTATTTCACCACTGGCCAGATATGATCAGCCAACATGGTGGGGCTGAAGACAGCTGGAAAATAAATGGACAGGCAAAAGGGCAAAAATACAAACACACAAAAGCACATGGTGTTTATAACAATCCTTTGGTAGACTTCACCTGCTGGTAGTAGATGTAGGCCAAGACCCCAGCCAGGACCTCCAGCAGAAATATGCACAGCAGCAGGACAAAGTACTGAAAGAAAAAAAAAAAAAGCAGTCTGAAAGGGATAAAAAGGCAAAAATGGCAGAGACAAAACCATAAAAAAGGAGAACAAAAATGTTATAACTGACATACTGAATTTTTGCAGAAATACCAATATATGCAAACAACGAGTAGAAAATGTGAGTACAGTTTTTCAAATTTGCCTTTTATGTTCCTTTAATTTACTCTTTTTCTAGCTGGTTAAAACAGACACACTGTATGAGAGATGTTTATAATGTGTACATCAAGAGAAACACTAACACATTCCTGCGGAAAAGAAGTTTCAGCAATTTCAGTTTGAGGAAATTCAACACCTTGAGTCATTTCAGTTGGCTACTGGTTTGCATTATTAGTGACTCCAAGAAACTGGATGTCCTCAAAGAGCTCCAGTTTAACAAGTGCACTAGACTTCTCATGTTTACATGGCAAGACTAACATCGGGAACAAATGTGAGAATGCATTAATTTAAGGATTTGCACTTGATGATGAAACAGTGAAAACTGTTGAAAGAATGAGAAAGAATAAGAATTGAGAATATAGTCACTCAAGTTAAAGGGGCTGGGATTGATAGACTCATTAAGCTATTGGCCTAGTGGTTAGAGCGTTTGCAATCAGAAGGTTGTGGGTTTGAATCCTGCTAGCGTCATCACTGAGGCTCCCTTGAGCAAGGTACTATCCCCACACACTGCTCCCCGGGTGCCCCTCATTGATGGTAGCCCACTGCTTCACTTGGTGAATGGGTTAAATGTAGACAAAGAATTTCACACTGTTTGCTATGCTGTGGTGTGTTCACGTGTGACTATAAGGGGCCACTTTACCTTACTTTATATTCATCAAACTTGAGCCATCATACCAACCAATACCAAGGACTTTCCAGGCTCAATTTCTTCAAATTCATGGACCCAACATGGCATAGTTTTAGAGGTCAAGATTAATTACAACACTGTTAGTTACAACACTGTTCACTTAATGTTAGTTTTCTCGATAGCTTGCTGCTGTTTAACCTGCATCCCTTGACTAACCTACATCATTTTGATATATTTTAAACTTTATTAATGTATACATTCAAGCACTTTGAGCACTTGTGTCTATTTTCAAAAACTTTCAAGGCCTTGATTTTTTTTAAAATCTAAAATTCATAAGTTTTCAAGGATTTTAAGCACCCATAGGACCCTTGACATGGTGTATTTCTACTAGTATAGCAACAGAAATATCAGTATTTTATAACACAGAAATGTTATGAATACTATGTGTACACTGAAACCAGCAGCTGGTGGCCTGGTGGTTAAGGAGTTGCCCCTGCGTTCAGAAGGTCATGAGTTTGAATCCCAGGACTGTTAGTGGCACCACTGAGGCACCCTTGAGCAAGGCACTGTCCCCACATACTGCTCCCCGGGTGAATTGTTTAAATGCAGAGAAAGAATTTCACATTGTTTACACTGTGTGCTTTGTTGTGGTGTGTTCACGTGTGACTATAAGGGCCACTATACTTTAGTTTACATCGTCCTAAACTACCTACCTTTTGACTATCACTAAAATGGCCTTTACAACAGGTCTGTCCTGCAAAAAAGGTGGCTTGACTTCTCTATTCCTAAAATCACTAAGACATGCTTTATGAACAAGGCTGCATTAATGCAGTTATATTACAGGGAATAACCACTGGCCTATGTTCATGTGATTAATTTTTCACTTCACGCCCTCATTAGTCTTAATTATAGACTCTTCAGGGCACATGCATTATCCTCTCACTGTCTGAAAGAAAAGCTGATCTGTGAGAGCTCAGTTAACCTTATCCTCAGGGAAGAGAGTACACATATTTGGACCTGCCTGAACCTGCCTTCTTCCACATCCCGCCCTGCTTAATGCTGGAGGAGGGTGCACCTATATCCTCATGACTGTGTTCTGTCTTCTCCCTAATCAAAAAGCACAGCCCTACTGAAAGTGTAAGAAGAACAAACATATGGGTAGAATTAATACAGAGTGAAGAATTTAGTAATCTAGTGTCTTCTCTTTCACAAAAGTTTTGAAACCAAACCCCATTTAGTAAAAAGTACAGGGAAATCTCAATTTAAAGACTCAACCAAGCATTTCATGTCCTTGAAGAACAAAAGAACCAAGAGTCAGTTACAAATAACCATGTTTAAAGCTTCAAACATCTACGATGGTATTAAAGAGCACTTATGCCTGACTACTCTACACTTTCCTCTGTTCTTCTACAGTTTCAGACAGTGCCCACCCCGTTTTTTTATCTTCTCTTCCAATTCTGTCTATTCTTTCAGCATGACATACAAATATGCAGCAGTCCCTGCACAAAAACAAAGGGTCCTTGTGCTGTGGTCTGTCATAATTTCACTAAGGGAGTTAACAAGCAGCAAAGAACACATTCCTTCTTCTTCCTCAAGAAATTCCTTATACTACTTTCCTTAGTTGAGCCGGCTGGTAATTTAGTGGTGCTCAAAAAGCCAAATCATGTTTTTAGTGCATTTTTTATTTCCCCTTGCTATTTGTAGTTAGTAAAAGCAGAGCTATGACAAACTACTACAAGGCACAAAGTTACTATTCACCACACAAACAACAGTTTAACTAGAAGTGCACTGAGAAGAGTGGTTGTCCTTCAGCTGTCAATGGCCAAGTAAGCACTCAAACCTCACGCAGCCACACTGCAGTAAGGATCCTGCAGTGTTCCGTAAGAGAGTAAGAGAGTGTATGTACTTGGGAAATTCAAAAAGTTTCCACACGCTTATATTTTCTTTGGAAACGGTGAAGGCTGGAAGAGCAGTAATTGGGCGTGTCTGAGAGTTTAGCGCCATATAGCACCGTCTGATTTCCACCTTTTTGGACCACTCAAAGAAGCTTTAAGGAGAAGAAGATTGTCATGTGATGATGATGTGAGAGCAGCAGTGCATCAATGGCTACACGCTAAACCAAAAACATTTTTCGCTGATGGTATTAAAAAGTTGGTATGATGCTGGGAAAATTGCATTGCAAAGGAAGGTGACTAAGTAGAAAAGTGATGTAATTTGTTTTTGAAATTCTTAATAAATAGAGTTTAAAAAAGTGTGGAGACTTTCTGAATGTCCCTTGTACAAGTGCATATATTGCTTTATCTCACCACTCTCAGAAGTCGTCTCTGCTCTTTGAAGGTCGCACAGCAACCTAGAACTCCGGTAATCATGACAATGACGCCTGCCAGGATGAGGATGTAGGCAGACACTGCATAGATTCTGGAGGAGAGCAGGCTGATGTAGTCACTCTTTGCTGCTACTGTCCAGATCCCTACGGCCATCACAGCACCCCCTGCCAGCTGAGAAAAGAGACAAATTTCAAGAGTTTTATCATGCATTTTTCTTGTGTTTTATTTTATTTTTACTTCATGGTGTTTGTGTGCCAAAAAGACTCACAATTTTTTACATGAGCGTTTTACAACCTCATTTTATCGCTTTGTTTTTGCTTGTGTGCTACTGAAACTGATATATGAAGATATTCTCTCTTCTGATTGGAGGATTATATTGTGCTTATTCAAAAAGCATTCTGGTGTAACAAAGACAGCTGATGCTGTCAAAAGGCCATGGTTGCATGCTACTCATTTTGTTCATTTGAATTGTGACAGCTTAGTTACAGGCTCAGTCATAAACAGGTCTGTCTTTCATGCACTTGTCACATGCATATTCTGAGTGAAAGACAGACTGAATCGTTCACGAATCACAATTAAGGGCCTTGTCCTGGTTTAATGTTCTTTATTCATGCGCCAACAGCAGTGACTTGATCGATTATTACCAGTAAGTAGAGACAGTTAATGTCAGCTGATCACCCAGAGCATTTCCGAAGCTTGCTAGCTGTGTTTAATTAAGCTAATGAATGGGTCATTAATCATCAGGTAGGCCGAGGTGAACGGCTATCATAGAATGAATAGAATTATATTTTTTATTGATAGGCACAGTGTTCTCATACTGGCAGCTGAAGTAATCAGTCATTTCAACTAAATGACTGAATTGGTTGTGGTCCAAAATGTTGCTTAAAAGCTTAACAAAACTGAACTTGCACATTACACTTTATCAAGTTACTCTTAGTGTGTCTTTTGGGACAGCTGGAGGCCTGGCGGTTAGGGAGTTGCTTCTGCGATCAGAAAGTTGTGGGTTCAAATCCCAGGACTGCTAGTGGCACCACTGAGGTACCCTTGAGCAAGGTACTGTCCACACACAGTGCTCCCCGGGCGCCCCCTGTTAATATCACTGAGATGACAACTACAGCACAACACTAGTACCAATGAACGGAATGAACAAATTTGAACAGATATCAGTAAATTCAAAAGATCTGAACTTCCTATTCCTAGTATCAAAGTAAAATAATACACAACAGCAAAATGCTACACTGTGCTGCCAGTTTATTAGGTATGCCTAACTTGTCCATAAACTCACTGACCATTTTATCCAAATATACACAGTAGATTACAAGTCAATGCCAGTATAAGAAGAGTCATGTACACTACACTTTTACACATAATACACATTAAACATTTTACACAACTTTTATCCTTTATAACTTATATGTGAGAACGTGATCATACGAGAATCTTGTGTCAATTTACACCAGGCTAAAATACTACATACAATTTCATTATGTATGGGTGGGGTTTAACTGCTGTGGGCTGTAAGAGTATATATAAAAATGTGCTTATTTTTATGACATCACAAAAAATGGGCTGTTTGGGCTGGGGTGTAAATAGTACATGTTGAAAGCTACAATGTTCAGTGTTTGCATACTATATCAACTTTGAAAAACGTTCAAGTCTCGCAAAGGAGCAAAGTCCAATCAGACAGACTTACCCAGAACAGGAAGTTAAAAGTGAACAGAAGGTATTTCAGGCAAACAGTGCCACACGTCTCCTTTTTCTCTTCATATGCCCCCATTCTGAGAGACAGGAAAGTGTGTTAGTTACCACAGTAATGGGCCTTTTACTATAATGAGCATATCTTTTCTTGTTCCATGGAAACAATGAATGATGAATAAATATGGTATTCCACAAACAACTGCAAAGAAAAAGGTTTTCTTTATAGGAAAGACATCCTCAAATGATCATACTTCAGATTCAAACACTCAAAAAAACATTCAAACATTCAAAACAAGGCCTGGTTTGTGGAATTACGACTCATTAGTTTCCCAAAAATAGTTCACCCTAGTACAGGTCAGTGAAGAGGCTTGCTAAACCACTGCTAAAGCGCTCATTTTACATCTGGTTCTAAAACTGTGTACCAGAGTAAGGGGAGCCAAATGGTAAGAAATGAGGTGGAAATCTGAAAACCACAGCCATAAAGTCATCTACCTTAGCTCCATCTTTCCCACCCACACGAGTACAGACTTGCCAGCAGCAGAAGATTCACTTTACAAGCCCTCTTAACTTCCTGTGTTGTTGTTTCCCTCTCAGACCCTCTTAGCAGTACTGTGGGACAGTTTATTTTCCCTCTGAGATTAATTCTCACTGACATCCTACAACACTGGAGAATTCAATACATTTCTGATGAAGCACAGGTTCCAAGTTATACCACATGGAGAGAAAACTGAATAAAATATTGGAAAAAAAGGTGTGATTATGTAAGAGGTTCAGGCTAAATATCAATAATAAAAAGAATAAAGTAACAAAATTAGACTTAGAGTCTGACTGAGTAGAAATCTGAAAACAAAATTACGACACTTGATGTGTCATGCATGTTAGGTTAAAAAATGTTAAATAACATTAAGTTCGGTTCGCTGAGTATGTGTAAGCTGTAAGACTGTCAAAAACAAATAGTAATCGAGTTATCTAGTGATTGTTGTAACAATTAATGATGAACAAAATTTATAAGGGCAAACAATTAACTTCATATAAATTAAAAAAGCAACAACACACATCTGTGAGATCATGCTGGTGTGCGTTTACTCTTGCGGCCCACTTGTGGAATATTTAGAGTGCTTAAAATGGCTTTATTACAATTTGCAGATTCCCTGTTTTACATTTTTATCACTGTAAAGAATTCTGGTTCTGGTCCATCTCAGCTTTTCTGCTTCTGCTGCAATAACTGTGGGCTACTTCAATTGCGTAAATGTCTTATCATTACGTTATTTTATTTTTAGTAATATTTTAACTTATAAATTGTCTTTCAAAACAGAAAGTGATCTACAAAGTAGTAGCTGTGAGCATGGGGGTCTTTCAGTGTACACTCTAGGTATTTTTTAATAGCTTCATATTAATAACAGAGTCCGCTAAAAAAAATGAAATATGTACATTAAGTAAAGCAAAACATTATTTCATTAAATTAATTGAAACGAATATTTTGATAAACTGCTGGCATATGATTTATGCTATTCGTATTGGTCACAACAAAGTGTTATCGGTTATCATATCGGACCTGCAAATTCCATCTTGGTGCATCTCTAATAGATAAACAAAAAGGAGGATCTGCTTGCCCATCACTGGCTTAAGTTAAAAAAAGTTCCTTTAGGTAGGCTAATTTACAGGCAACTGATGATACAGACCCTAAACAGCACATTTGTCTGTAGGTTTGTAGCCCAGTTTGAGTAAAATCAGCAAAACGTACCAATAATATGAACAAAAAAGCTTAATAATTTTGGGAGTTGTGTTTAACTGGTTTTCGACCCCTGACTTTTCACTGCTCTCGAGAGAAAGCAGTGTAAAGCCAAAATATGACCTCTTTCCCAGTTGGTGATTCAATTCTTCTGTCCATCTTCAGATGTTTAGGACATGGGGCAGCTGGTGGCCTAGTGGTTAGGGTGTTCGCCCTGCGATCAGAAAGTCATGGGTTCGAATCCCAAGACTGCTAGTGGCACCTCTGAGGTATTCTTGAGCAAGGTACCGTCCCCACACACTGCTCCCCGGGCGCTGTGTATCTGGCTGCCCGCTGCTTCACTTGGTGAATGGGTTAAACGCAGAGGAAGAATTTTGTGCTGTTCACACTGTGTGCCGTGGTGTGTTCACGTATGACAGAATGGTCACTTTCACATGTATAATTCTTTTTCTGATTACTTTTTGTAAGATTCAGCTGGAGGCCTTTTTAGACAAACACAGAGGAGATAAAGTTACTTGTCAGACTGAAAGAATGTTAATGCAGTCTGATGATAGGTAAACTGCAGAAAAAGGACAATTTAGTAAACAAAATGTTACTCCATATTATTACTGCTTTGAAAGAGTGCACAACAACTAGTGCTGCACTCACTTCTTTACGCAAAAGCCAAAGTGGTGTCAAATATAATTAGGATTCGTTTACAAAACATACAGATTAAGTGCATGGTGGTGATGTAAGAACAGGCCCCCCCATCTGAGTATCAACACCTATGTGTCACAGAAACAACCGTTTCTTTTAGTTTGTCTGTCAATTTAACACAAACAAAGCTCTGTTCACATCATTAAAGTGCTGTATTTCAGGTAAACACACAGCTCACAGCAGTGAACTGAATTAGACCAGTGGTTCCTAAACTGGTACTGGAGTACCACTTGCCTTGCGTGTTTTTTTTGTTTGTTTGTGTACAAACCCACTTCAACTCATAAACAGCTTCATAATAACTGGCCATTCCACCAACAGGGACTTTAATGACATTGCATTCAAATACACAAGACATTACTATGGAGTTGGTCCCCCCTTTGCAGCTATAATAGCTATGATTTGTTGGTTTGGCAACAACCAACAAATCATAGCTAAACCTTTATTAGTCCCACAAGTGGGAAAAAAAAAATTGACATTTGATATTTTTTCCTTAAATTGTTCTGCTCTGTGTTGTATACACACATCAATAATTGCAAGGCCGGATGTTATATTTAAAGGTCAGTCCCGCTGGCCCAGATCCATAGTAAGGGTTACCATGAATGTAAAAATCACCCATTTTCAGGTTTCAAAACAGAATATTAAAGTTTTAAAAATGAATATGCTTGTTTATTCATTACCTCTGTAGGAGCCACCCGCACCCCTCACTGTTGTTAAAAAACAAGGATAGGCAACACTTAGTCACACGCTGCAGTCATGTATTAGTCTAGACCTACATGTACTATCAGAGAGACAGAGAGAGCGATAGTGCGAACAAGCCACAGAACCAAATCACACACCTGCATGACCGTCCATGAACTGTAATATGAGTAATCTCTGACTTGCCTCTACTCATGCAGAGTTGGTATGAGCGTGTTCACCTCTCCCTCTTTTACTTTGAGAAAACGGGGGCTAACAAAGAGTAATACTACATCTTTATTTTAGTAGCAGCTAATTAAAACATAGATGTACATTATGTGGACAAAAGTATTGGGACGCCTGACCATTACACCAACAGGGACTTTAATGACACTGCATTCAAATCCATAGACTTTAATATGTAGTTGCCCGAACTCATCCAACCATGTCTTTATGGACCATGCTTTGTGCACTGAGGCACAGTCATGCTGCAATAGAAAAGGACCTTCTTCAAAAAACTGTGTCCAAAGTTGGAAGCATGGCGTTGTCCAAAATGTCTTGGTATGCTGAAGCATTCAGATTACTCTTCACTGGAAGTAAGGGGCCTCACCCAAACCCTGAAAAACAGGTGTGTCCCAATACTTTTGTCCATATAGTGTATGTAAAGTGTCAAAGCTGCAGCTGAGATTATGTAAAAGTAACAACTGTCTGTCTGTGTGTCTCGGTGGACTTCACCATGGCAACCACTGTTTCTGGATCAGCCCTGTTTATTAAGTAAACTCAGTTTCTGCGTGTTTTACTATAAATTAAAGGACGTGGCTAACGTTAGCCAGCAGCTAAAGCACCTCCATCGCTTATAATTGTCGTTAATGTCGTTCGTGTTTCATATTTTTAGTTTAAACGTTAAATAAGGCATAAAAGTAACCTAATTTGCTAGCATGTTTGCAAAGTAACATTTTCTTCAGTAAGTTTCTGTTGTGAAGGTTGTAAAGTCAGTTACCTGGCGAATCTTCTGAACCAGCAACAACTTCTTACAGCTTGATAGTCTTCTTATGACTCTGATAATCCAGAAATATATATATATGACAGCTCAAATTCACTAAATCCTCTTCATGCCGTAGCCCCTCTGCCTGTACGTGTCAGTGTCGAACACAACAGGAGCTCCCTCTCTTCCTGTGGGGCTCCAGGTGGCCAGACAGAGCCCAGCCCCACCCAGGAGGTTCAACACACAGCCTCTCCACAGCTCTCACATGGGTCACGGAATAACAACAATATTCACCCTCCACATTATGATACACTGCATGGACAAAAGTATTGGGACACCTGTTTTCCATGCTTTGCTAGGCCCCTTACTTCCAGTGAAGGGCAATCTTAATGCTTCAGCATACCATGAGATTCTGAACAGCGCCATGCTTCCAGCTTTGTGGACACAGTTTTTTTGGTGAAGGCCCTTTTCTATTCCAGCATGACTGTGCCCCAGTGCACAAAGCAAGGTCCATAAAGACATGGTTGGATGAGTTCATTGTGGAAGAACTTGACTGGCGCCGCGCAGAGCCCTGACCTCAACCCCATCCAACACCTTTGCGATGAACTGGAGCGGAGATTGCAAGCCAGGCCTTCTTGTCCAACATCAGTGCCTGACCTCATAAATGCTCTACAGGCACAAATTTCCCCACAGAAACACTCCAAACCCTTGTAGAAAGCCTTCCAGGAAGAGTGGAAGCTGTTATAGCTGCAAACGGGGACCAACTCCATATTAAAGTCTATGTATTTGAAATGCAATGTCATTAAAGTCCCTGTTGGTGGAATGGTCAGGCATCCCAGTACTTTTGTCCAAATAATGTATTTGTGGTTATGTTTGCCAACAAGCCAAGTTGTAAACCTGTAGTGAACTATCAATAGTAAAACCAGGAGTATGGTGTAAAATATTTAACAACTTAATCAGCTACTGGTTACAGTAGTTTATGTGGTTACGTTACATTTGTTGTTGTGTTCTGACTCTCCATAATTCTGTATTTTTACCATTCTGTTTTATGTGTACTTATAAAACCAGTGATACCCAGTCTGTGCAATACACACCACCAGTCAAAGATTTTTGTACACACTGAGATTTTCTATATTTGCTTGTTACTCGCTTAATATTTACTAAAAATGCTCTCAATATTCTTTGCTAACAAATACATTTGATGTGTGTTCACCATTTGAGTACCTTTATTCGCTAAAAAAATGTCATTTTTTATTCATCACTACTAACCTATAAAAAGCCACCTGATGTAGCTTAATCATTATAATTACAATGTGGATCACCAGACAACTGTTAAATATTTAACGAGCTATTAAGTGACAGCCAATGGGATGAAGCAGTTAACGAGTGCATTTAAAGTTAAAGGACAGCAAAAAATTTGACTCTGCCTCGCCACACAATCAGTTAATAGGATGTCAGACATGCACTGTTACATATTATTTCCATGTTTTAAGGGAAACTTGTTTTGACATTTTCCACAAGATTTTGGAGTGTTTCTGTGGGAATTTGTGCCCATTCATTCTGCAGAGCATTTATGAGGTCAGGCACT
>JBBPCZ010000019.1:9106946-9129779 GCA_037974445.1 Brycinus macrolepidotus | reverse complement strand
ACTGGAAGTAAGGGGCCTAGCCCAAACCCTGAAAAACAGGTGTGTCCCAATACTTTTGTCCATATAGTGTATCTTAACTTGTGAATCATTGTCAGTGAATCAGTGTGAGTCAGATGTTCAACTAGTGCAGTCGCAGCTCCAAAGAATCGGTTTGGTAAACTGAATCAAACTGCTCTGATAAAGGATGTTGCCCTTTTGACCAATGAAAACTCGTTCCTGGAGCACACGCCCCTATCCAGCTTTCACATCCAACCAATGAGAGTGAAGAGGAGGGATGTGATCCAGACAGTAAGTCTATTCTCCATGGGTTTGAATGGATTATTCATCAGTTTACTCAATAGGCCCTTCTGTTTGTCAGGCGTATTTATTTTTAGTTATATTTTTTTTTATTTATTTACTGAACAAAGTTATTATTTGGATTAGTAGATTAATGTGTGCATTTGTGTGTGCGTGTGTGTATGCATGTGTTTGTGTTTGTGTGTGTGTGTGTGTGTGTGTTGCGGTGGGGGATTTAATATAGTTCCCTGTGAGTGTAAATTCAAATGTCATATTTAACCTGGCATTCTAAGCACAGTATGAGATGTCTGAACATTTCTGCACTAAAAACAGCATATAAAATAGATTAACTAACAAACAGTACAAACCATCTCCCACACTCCCCTTTAAATAACATGACAAGAGAATAACTGGCACTTTTAATTATCTGAGCAGGTGAAGGAAATGCTAAGAAGCCACTTAACTATTATATATGTGATGTGAATGGGCTTCTTTTTCTCGTCAGCACTAGAGGGAAGTGTTGCATCTGGTACAAGGCCCCTAAAATTATTATTTTTTTCTTAAAGAAGTGACATGTTGTAGGTGGCGAGCAAGTTTTGCTGAATTCTGTATGGCTCCCAGACAGAGAGAGTGGAAAGAGTGAAAGGGTAGAGAGAGAGAGAGAGAGAGAGAGAGAGAGAGAGAGAGAGAGAGAGACAGAGAGAGGAAAAGAGAGAGAGAGAGAGAGAGGAAAAGAGAGAGAGAGGAAAAGAGATAGAGCCAGTGAGAGGAAAAGAGAGAGAGGAAAAAAGAGAGAGAGAGAAGAATAGAGAGCGAGAAGTTTTTTCCTACTACGTCTCTTTTAAAGAACCTGTCGAAGGGCGAGTGGACACAAGACACAGTGTTTTCCTGCAGAGCAGAGTAAAGGTAAGGTTATTCATCTCCCATTCTTAAGCATTCAACAATCTTATAAACGCTGCAAACACAGATGTTCAGTGTCAGTGTGGATTAGGCAAGAAGTTCTGCTCCGCTCTGACTAAGAGAATGAGAGACTCAGTAAATCATAGCTGGTGTAGGCTCCTCAGTGACATCTGGACTCAGTGTGATTTTATAACTTTACTGTGCATCGATGAGCACTGGTAACTGATTAGTTGGGGACCAAGGAAAAGTGTTGTGAAGTAAAGGTGGAGTGCAGGTGATAATGTGCCCTGAAAATCGATGCTGAGTGAGCTGACAGTTCCATCTCCTCTCCTCTTTATTCTGATTTGACATGTATCCTTGACTCCACACTTGACCTTTCTCAGAAGTAGAGGAAGAGAACATGGCATCACTGCAAGTGAATGAGGAACCTTCTTGTAGACCCTGATGGAGAACGTAAATAAGCTTTTGGAGGAGAATAACATTTCTGCATTCCAGAGATTCCTACTGGAAGTCCCTCCCTGACTCCACCACAGGACGACCAAGCAGCTACCCAGCAAGAAATGTGTGTGTATGGGTGTGTAAGGGCAGAAAAACACTACTCTGGGTTATATTTGGCCCATGGTTGGCTTGTCTGGTAAGACACAGTCCTACCAGCCCAAAGGCGAGCTCTGCTCCTCAGGTTGGACATCCAGCACTGGTCCACTGATGTCATGACAAGACTTCTCAAAACTTATGCAAGTCTCTTTTCAAACTCAAAAGACTGGATAAAAGCCCTTTGTATTTCCAGTGACAGATGGGCCTTCATATTTGATGAGGGTTTTGAGTTTTCATGTCCAGCTGCTAGAAGAACCTTCATATTCTTTTCTCCAGGGTTTTTTTTTTTTCTCTCCGAAGTCTCGACAAGTCCCAGCTGTCATTAGTTCTACGGTGTTGTCTGGATTAGTTTTGCCCAGCATGTGTGACAGAAGAAGGCAGTATGTTCCACCTCATTATCCCACTATGGTTATTTGAAGAAAATTAAACATCTGAAACACGCTCCTCTTCTTCAAATGATTCTGTTTTTGTTGTGGCTGCTTGGCCCAGGCACCAGAATTGCAAAGCTAATGGAGGCTGCACCAGCTAATGTGGTGCTGGATGTGTCTATACTGTGTGATCATGCGGTGGAGACGAGTGTTCAGCATGTTAAGTTGCCAATCGAAGCTGTTTGGTCAGTAGCTCTAGGCTGAATGCGAAGACAGGCTTCATGCTTATTTCAGGCATTCAGCCCTTCTAGACTTTAGACCCTAGAAACATGGAACTGCAAGTGCGATTTTGACTAGAACATTATTCTTACTTAAATAGTACTTGAAAACCGCTTGGTTCCACTCAGTGGTGCTGAATGTGTCTTTCATTTCTGTAATTGTGTTCTGGATTGTGTGCAATGATATAGAATCGCATACTAGGATCTTGTTTGTTTCATGCCCTCTTAAACCCGTGATTAAAGAGAGCATTAAAAACAGCTGTGTTTATTATTTGTCCTGAAGATCTAAACAAGAAAGGCTTTTAGGTCATATATTCTTGCCGATTTGTTGGATACAGTTTGTTTTATTCCTGTCACAAGTATTACATAAGGACCTAATCGCAATTATTTGAGCTGACCATTTTATCTTTCACACTTGTTGGATTTCACAGCCCTGTTTTTTCATCTTTTGAGTTGAAGCAAATTCATGGCGATAAAATAAAGCAAAAGCACATTTTTTCAGACACGTTACTGGTCTCATGAAAACAACATAAGTTCTAACCCCAGACTGGTAGAACATGATATATTTGCCCGAACTAGAGCTTATTTTTATTATTATTATTATTAGTAGTAGTAGTAATAGAAGTAGTATTGTCAGTACATTATTTTATAGTAATTTAATAGTGCTACCCTATTAAATTTTATTCTGCATTATTTAAGTTGTACTTACTGGTGCTACAACAACTTTAGAGGGCAGTGCTAAGAAATGTTTTTATGTGAATTTGATCGATGTCATTCATCAGTTGGGAGCTGCTAAGTATCATCAGCAAGGAGGAAAGATAGATAATCAGCCAATTTGGCCACTTCAGACTTGTGATTTAATAGCTGCATGCATTAAGTAATTAAAAAAGACAACTGATTTGTTAATCAGAATTATTTATATTGAAATTAATCATCAATTATAATGTCATAATTATGAAAGGCCTAGCTGGAATATTTTTTAATTTACCCTGAATAAAAGCTGCAAAATAAATAAAAGTGAATGTGAAGTTTGAACTATGAGGTTCTATCACTGTTGTAATTTACCATAAATTAACAGTTATGGGAACCTTTGGAGCTTTTGGGACTGGTCTAGTCATGCTCCACTCACAAATACTTTCTTTCAAAGCAACTGTTGCTCGGTTGGACAGGCTTTACAGCGCCTTGACAAAAATCCCATTCAGTCTAATGAACTTAGGGTGGAGATTTTCTACAAACTTAAAGTTTCTAAGCTGGACTGCATTGTTGTGGCTTATTGAAAGTCACTGTAAGAAACTACAGCAAATTCGCCACGCTGCTAACATTATCTCTTTTACACAACAGAAAACTTACACCCAGTCAACCCTAACAGTGTGACCTTTCACATGCATGAAAAGGGCAAATGAAAATTAGCCAAAAAATCAGCCATCAGCCAATTTGGCTTTAAGGAAATTGCAATTAGCCATAAACATTCTTGATCAGTGAAATCAGTGAAAGGTTTTAATTTAAAATTAATATAAAACAGTTCATGATATTTGGGTGAATGTTCTATAAAATGTTGCAATAGTAGCTACCACAGAACATGTTTGTTGGTGGAGCATAGATAGCTCAGCTGAATAGAGCTAAATTAATATAATGGTGAAAAAATACAATTAACAAATACACTCTAAAACAGTCTTTCTTGGGATTTTTTCTTCTTTGTGCCATGTGTTCCTCTGTGCCTGGATGGCTGTGCATTTCTGTCTTACTAAATTGTCCTGTCTGAGCCCCGTCTCTTGAGAGGACATTACCACGGTGACTCAAGGCTTGTGTGTGACTGCCCCGGGGCTCGGAATGAAGTGTTTTTCATCATGATGCGCCCTGTGCTACAGAGTCAATTGACAGGCTGTACCATTAGTGTGTGTGAAGCAGGTGGTTGTAGTAGGGCTTAGATAACGCATTTTCTAGCATGTTCTATTTCAGCTCCCACGATCCTGCGGCTCTCCGGGGACGAGCTTGGACTGCTGTAATATAAAATGCTTTCACTCACATTCCGGACATCACAAAAAGTAATTCCCAAGCGCCCCTTCTCCATCACAGTATTGCTATATTTAAACCTCATTTTCTCATCTCTGTGACTCCTTGTGACTCCTCGTGGACAAAGAAAGTGATGACTGCTATGCTTTGTGTTTTTTTTTATCTTCGTTGGTAGGCCTGTTTTGCTTGCCTTGTGGTCAACTCGATACTCCCTTTTAGGTGTGGCTGGCTGCTCCATAATTAAAATCAGCAAGAGTGGAGCTGCCAACATGGCACTTCAGATCCAGACCGAGAATAAAAGGCGTCTGTAGTTGTGTGTTATGGTTTACAGAAAGAGGAAAGAAGTGTTTCTTTGGTAAAGCAGAGAGAGAAAAAGAGAGAGAGAGATAGAGATAGAGTGAGAGAGAGAAAACAACAGAGAGGGAAAGAGAAAGAGAATATGAGCAAGCCAAGTAAAATAACAAAATGTGCTGGAGTGTTTTTCTTGTGGTGAATGTACCTTCCATTATTTCCTTTCAGAGGACAATTTCCTCTTAAGTGGAGCCCTTAATACTGCAATAGTAGGGTGCAAGAACCGTAGCAAGTCGTGATGTGAATAAACATTACCTTATAAAGAAAAGGGTAGAGGCAAAGGGGGGAGAAGAGGGGGGAGCGAAGGAGAGCAGTGATGTACAGCTGAGCATTGTACGCACTGCACACACACACACACACACACACACACACACTGATAACCTTGTTCTGCCTTTGTCTTTCTGTTAGGCTGCATTTCTGGGGCGGGAGATTTTCCAAATTGGTTCTCCTCATGTCTCTGTTATTCAGATGACGTAAGCAGCCAGGTTGAGAGAGACCCCACCCACACACACAAATGCAAACACACAAACACACTTAGTGTATGATAGTATGTGGATCCCTAAACCTAACACAAAGGTTTACCCAAAGCCCATATAATTTTTGCTCTTTTATTTTATACTTATTTCATTTATTTACTATTTTTACCCAGTTTTATCATGTTAGTTTGGTCATGTCTCATTCTACCCACTAGCTAGGTCTCCCACCATTGCATGATAGTAACAACCTGGAAAGATGAAGGCTTCCTCATGTGAAGCTCCACTACATGTTTTCAAACTGCCGCTAACACAGCATCACTGGACAGTTTAACACTAATTCCACATTGTGCTGAGTGGATGGGGGTCCGTCCTAGCCATTCAGAAAGAGCAAGATCAGCTCTCTTGGACTCTCTTGGCTCACGGATGGTGGTGCATTTGGCAGTTTGGCAATTTCCAGCGATAGAGCCAATGCTTAGATGGTTGTACCCCCAGGGTTTAGCAGAAAAGATACGTTTGGTAAAACAATTAACCAAAAAACATTCAAACAAATAGTCAAACAACAAAATCCAGTGAAATGGTCTCACATAAAAATGAAAAATATGTAATAATGGGTATATTTGGTCCAAATAATGAACAAAACACACACACACACACACACACACACAAAGAGCTACACACATGGAAACACACACATACACACTTTTTGATTCACTTAATATCCTATTCGCTCCAAAATAAGCACTCTAATTGTTTGTTTGTGCCTTGGAGTTCTTTCATCTTTGACACGTTATGTTGTCTTGTTTCCTTTCTCCATTCCATTTAATTCTTCTCCATTAATTATCATGAATGCATAAGTAATTCATGCAAAGAGGAATAATACGTTTAAATAGCCTATAACCTAGAAGGGTCATTAAGTACGAGACAAGTCCATAAATTAAGTCAGCGCTGGCCGTGCGGTGAATTTTAGTGCTGTTTTATTTTTAACATTATTATGCAAGGAGGCCCTAAAACAAAGAACACTTTTAATCCATCAGTAACCAAACTAGGATGATTTTTCACTTTGTTTACAAGCTATGATGGTGTAATCAAAGCAACTGCAGCTCCAGAACACTTGTTTTCAGGCAACTGTCAAGTATTAATTGATATATATATAGAGCTCTAATGATCAACTTTAGAGCAAATCAAGAAGTTAGGTTGCCATTATACTAACAATGCGTGAGTCCAGGTCCAAACTTTAGGTGTGAAAGAGCTACAGTTGTGTGCAAAGTTTGAACACCCATGGTTAAATTACCCTTTTTGTGGAAAACTAACCCCTCTCTGCATTAAACATTATTTAACATCATTTAACATATTTTTCTGAATATAGCACACTGGAAAAAAGCTAAACTATAAAATGAGGCTCTTGCATAAATCAGTCAATAATTGGTAAGACCCCCTTTGGCTGAAATTAAATTGATTTAAGATCCAGTTTTCCTTTCAGAATGCATTTAATTCAGAAATATCTCATACTTTTGCACATGCTACATTTACTTTAGTGATTTTGTTCAATATATTATATTCAGCAATTAAAAAGTGTAATATTTAAGTGTTTCACATAGATATGGTATTAACTTGTTGTCAGGCAGAGAATTAACAAACATGTAATTTGAATGGGGGTGCCAAAGCTTTTGGATACAGCTTTTGTATTTTTCCCTCATACACTTCTCCAGGGTTTTCAGAGAAAGAAAGGTATGGTGTTTCTTTTTTTGTTTCTTTCCTTTCCTTTTTTTATTTGAAATGGTTCCTAAGGATATGTTACGAAATTACCTCCCATAGGCTTTCACATGGCATAAAACGAGACTTTTAGAAACTTTAATATATCGCAGTGCTACATTTTCCAATGGCTAAGCTATTATATGCATCTTATGGTAAAATGCATATAAAGAGCAAAACCCATATAATCTTATAACTCACCAGGGACTCTTTAACTGCTCCACTGTCATTTGAATTCTGTAGGTCATTGCTTTCTGCTGGAGTTGAGTGCATGAATTTCAGTTCCCTCTGCTCTGGTGCAGGAACACAGGCAATGAAAACTAGTGCGGCAGGAAAGCGCTAAAGTATGTTGGTGAATATACTGAAATACTCATTCATATTTCACACAGTAACATGATGCTGTTGAAACTGGATGCACTCTGTGCTTTGTGGCAGCCTGTAAGAGGTGATTTGTGCTCAGAAAATGTTATATATCTATATATCTATATCTATTTATCTATATATATGTGTGTATGTGCATGCGTGTGTATGTATGTATGTGACTATTATATACATAAAACTGCCATGCATGCAACATTTTATATATTTATAAAAATATATAAACTGTTGCATGCATGGCAGTTTTATGTATATTTTAGACACATACATACATACACACACACGCACACACACACACACACACACACAAACACATGCATATATACACATATATATATGTGTGTGTGTGTGTGTGTGTGTATGTATGTATGTGTATCTATTATATACTTCAAAACTGCCATGCATGCCACATTTTATACACAGCAAAGTTAAATCAAGTCAAATCAACACAAACAATCAGATGTCTGGCATTACGAGCCAAGTCCCACAAACACTCAGGAACATCATGTAGGGCTGAATAAGAATTCCGGAGAAGTTTTGAGCAAAACTTCTATTAACTCTAGGAACCTGTGATTTTGTGGTACATATTTGGTCACATCCCTGTCCCCTGAGTCACAGCAGTGTTCACTTATGCAGCGTGGGAAGTGGTGCTGTGATTATATGGTGCTCAGTGAGTTGCAGGACTAAAAGACCCTTTCCTACATGACGTTAGCGGGAAAGACATGCTCTTATGGTACATACAAAACACAGAATTTGCTACAGACTCAGGTGCAGCCACAACCCGGAAAACACACAGGCCTATGCCTTTCTTCTGCCCACATCTCTTATCTCAACTCTTATATCATTGTCCGTTAACTGCATCTGATCTTTCCCTTGTGGCCTTTTAAGAGGCTGCAGTGTCAGAGTTCAAATATATGATGGGTTATTATAGAGAAGATGTCATCTATTTTCTTGTCTTCTTCCTTTAATCTAATTATACACTCAATTAGACCTCTCTGTCTGCTATCATGAATCATTAGTCCTTGTTCGTGCAGTTTTTCCTACTGGCATAATTAACTATGACACCTGCTGTCTCGGTGGGTTTCCACCTTTTTGTCTCTGTTAAACCTTTGTAGATGGGAGCTCCAAAGCTCCAGGGTGATAAAGGCATAATTTGGGGGGATAAAGGCGTAATTTAAGGGAAGGGTACTGGGGTATAAAGGCATAATTTAAGTGAAGGACAAATATAGAGTCGGTACAGGATCTCATTCTAGTACTGTTAATCAATGAACAAAGCAGCAAATAAGGCACATTGTGTCTAATTCTTTTACAGGAACGGACTAAAATGGTCATTAAATTGCCCAAGAGTTTTTAAATACAATTGAGTTCATCAAAATATATATATGAATCATTGTGGCCTAGTCTGACACTGTTTTATGAGTAGAGGATTTTTAGCAGGGGTGTCATTGTACAATGTATTGCATTTTAATATATTGTAATGTATCATATTCTGTTGTTGTATAATGGTTTGCAGTTAGTTCATGGGTAGCATGTTAAGTCAGGGCTAGTGCATTTGCTCAGGGCAAAGATTATTAGCTTAAGGCTGTCGCATTAGTTTGGGGCACTGTTAAGGACATCATTTCAGTGTTTAAATGCTCTTAAAAAACAGGTCTAAATGGACCAAAGCTCCACTGTGCCATTCAAAAGTCTCCAATATTCTGTACTGTAACTATGGTAACACTTTACAAGACTACCCTCACAAAGTGTATATAAATGATTTAAAATGTGTTCATTAATGGTTATTAAGTAGGTCACAAACTCCTTAAAACCATTAATAAGCAGTTATAACACATACATAAAAAAGATGACCTGTGGCCAAATAGTGTGCCCACATTCATCTGTGCTGTTAAATCATTCTCCTTATCAGCTCCATCAGACATTCATATTCATCAGATGTAAGAGGTCCCTGATGTTTTTAAATTTATGTTATAACAGCTTATTAATGACTTTTAAGATGTTTAATATCTAATAAATGTTTAATATCTAATAACCACCACACCACAGCATAGCACACACTGTGAAATGTGTCCTCTTGCATTTAACCCATTCACCTGAGTGAATGAGTGAGAGCAGTGTGTGGGGAGAGTATCCTGCTTAAGGCACACTGTCTAATTCTTTTACAGGAACGGACTAAAATGGTCATTAAATTGCCCAAGAGTTTACTCAGTGGTGCCACTGGCAGTCCTGGGATTCGAACTCACAACCTTGCGATCATAGGGGCAGCTCCTTAACCACCAGGCCACCAGCCACTTTATAAGAGTCTTTTTGTAAAACCGCACTGTTCTTTTTTAATGTTGCACGCTTTAATAAACAAAAAATGGAACAATATATTAACATTAGACACATTTTGAGGATATGAACAAATTATGCTTTCTGTGAATTAGTCTGTCCTTGATATTTAGCACCACTTTACGCACACAAGCTAAAATTCAGACAACAAGCAATAACGTGTGGTTACATGGACAAAATTAGGTCGCTGGAGGAGTGTGAAGATATTAATGTTTATGAGGCAAAGACACAGTAGTGTGTACCACACTATTCTCCAACCTTCTCAATGACCACTCTGACCCGTGTAATAAAAGGCCTGCCGCACCTTAAGCTATGAAACACATCATTCATCGCACCGCGCCCCAAACATCATAAATGCTCTCTTCCTCTCCTTCCTGAATGAAACTTTTATGAATCTGTTTGGTTTGAGCTCACGCTCTCTCTCGTACCTCACAGCTGAAAAATCCCACGTGGTTACTGCGGCACCAAAAAGGCCTTGACGTATTCCTGCTCAGAGCTGTGTAGAAAGGAAAACAGGGAAACGGAGCGACTGTGATTAGAGCAAAAGCTCATGTGCAACGGCAGATGCACAGCCGGTTGCTCAAAGCAATAAAACAGCTTTTTTCAAAAAGCATGGTCGTTATCGTTTCAGGCTAACAGAATTTGTTGCCGTGGTCAGCAGTCTGTTGGAGGGGAGGAAGAATGTGTTTCCTGTGCAGGGCCCGTAGTGAGGATGAGCTCCACCAGGGATGAGCTCCACTTCTGCTTCTGTTTGTTTACACGCCATCCCTCAGACCAAACGCAAGCTGCTCTCTTCCTCTGTTTATAGGCAAATAAATATTTCTGCATCTCTGTTTACTGTTGTTCAGACCCGGCGTCCTTGAATTAAAATGATATGAGTTAGTGCAGATGGCATGGTTCCTCTCTAAAAATTGTCACTGTTAATAATTTGTGCTATTTTATCCAGCATCTGTGTAGATTTAAATAATATAAACAAAGCATCAACATGTATTTTTTAGATGTTTTATTCAGCAAGTAGTCACAAACACTGCAGACCCTACTGGTGCCTGTGATTCATCAGGGCACAAAGCAGAGCCACTGATCGTCACACCCTCCTCATTGAAACAGGAATTTTCTGGTGTTTGCCTGAACGCTCATTTGCTGAGATGAGTGAATGGCCCTGTTTACAGTTTGGAACGTGTGGTTCGGATTCAGCAGATGTACTACAGCATTCAGCACATTAGTTTAATTGCTGCCTTTCAAAATTAGCTAATTACAGAGTGCAAATCTGCTAAGATACAGATTATTATTTGCCCTATACTGTGCAACGAATATGAGAAGTAGGGATGCTACAATATGCTCAGGTCACTCCATTGATCTAGGTTCACGATTCGATATTCCCACAATATTTGAAACAAAAATTTGAAAGACTGTATTCAGTTGTGGCACAATATGCTAATGTGACTGGAGGTGGTAGCAGGAGGAGCGCTGGGCTGGGTGGATGATTGATGCTGGTTGTTTTTGAACGCATGTTTGAACGTGTTCAAACTCTTCAATTACATTACATATCAAAACTAACACAATGCATATTCTCCATGATGCATTACCACATCTCCATGACAGACATGAAGATACATTTTGAGCATTGCAAAATCATAATACCCTATATTAATGCATTGTTAAACTCCTGAGAAGCATACTCATTCACTCCTATTCCCTCTATGGGAATCCTGCACAAGATCATTCCCGTTCATCTGTCCGTCTGTCTGCCCGTCCGTCCATCCATCCAGTTAATTCACCCATTTATCACTTCATTCTTTCTTTCTTTACCTGCGGTAATGAAGTTAAAAATCCCTCAAACTAGTAAGCCTAGACATAAAAAAAAGGCCTGCTAGTAGACTAAGGTTCTACTCCTCCAGGGCCCTAATAGATCACTATCAGATGAAGTTTTTTGTTAGTTAAGTTAGTTTATAACATGAACATGCAGTTGTTATCCTAAGTGCAAAGTGAAGAGGTGAGTCTTCAGTCTCCGTTTGAAGACAGTGAGGGTCTCAGCAGGTCTGAGGGCCAACGGAAGTTCATTCCACCACTTCAGTGCCAAAGCTGAGAAAAGTCTTGATGCATGTCTTTGACCTTTGAGAAGAGGTAGGTCAAGTCTGGCTGTGCTTGATGCTCTAAGAAGTTGAGGCCCGTGTTCTGGTAAGTGCTAACAGGTAAGATGAAGCGGACCATTTTTGGCTTTGTAGGTGAGCATTAGAGTTTTAAATCTAATGCGAGCACAAGAAGCCAGTGAAGGGTTTGCAGTAGTGGAGGAGTATGGGAGAATTTTGATCAGATGTGCTACTGCATTCTGAATCATCTGTAAAGGTCTTGTGGCCTTCAGTGGAAGGCCAGCCAGGAGTGAATTACAGTAGTCCAATCTTGATATGACAAGTGACTGGATGAGTATCTGAGTTGCATCAGTGGTGAAGAATGGACGAATTCTTCTGATGTTATAAAGAAGGTACTTTCAAGTTTGGGAGAGATTCTTCATGCGAGATGAAAAAGAGCTCGTCATCTTATTGTGTGGAAATGATGACATCATTTCCAAAAGTGATGACCAGGTCAGGTCTTGGAGATGCATCCCCTGGGATATACAGGAGGTCTGTTTTGCTGGGATTTAGCTTCAGTTAATGCACTGTCATCCAGGAGAAATTTCGTTTAGACATGCAGAGATCTGGGCATGAGTTGAGAATGAGTTGAGTTGTTGTCAGCATAACAGTGGTACGAGAAACCATGTGAAGATATAATATCACCAAGAGTGCGGGTCGTGGGGAACACCAGTGGTAAGTCTTTGTGGGGCAGACATAGATCCTTTCCATGCCCCTTGTAACTTTGACCCTCAAGATAGGACACAATCCATTGCCCTGTAGAACCGGTGATTCCAAGTTTGGTGTGTAAACCCAGGAGGATCTGATGGTTGACTGTATCAAAAGCTGCAGAAAGATCTAGAAGAATTAGAACCAATATTTTAGCTTTTCTGGCTACATGAAACTCCTCAGTGACAGCTAAAAGTACAAAATGTGTTGCTTTGAATCCAAACTGTTTTGTGATAGAAATAAGTACAGTTGGTTATATACAGCATGCTCCAGAACATTGGAGAGGAAGGAGAGACGATATACTGGTCTATAGTTGTACACATCAGTGATATCGATTGTGATCTGTTTAGGATTGGTGTGACTACAGCTGATTTGAAGGCCTTCGGAACATGGCCTGTTTCCATGGAGCCATTTATTATGTGAGTTATATAAGGGAGAAGATCTGAGGATATGGTCAGAAGCGTGGGTGACTGGATCAAGTGGTGATGTGGTGGGGTTGCAGGACTTCAGGAGTTGAAGAACATCATCTGTGCAAAGTGGGGCAAACCAGGCAAGTGGAGGGTGGTCAGTAGGTTGAGAGTAAGAGAGAGGGGTGATGATTGCAGGGAAGGATTGTCTGATCTTGTCAATTTTTTCATCAAAGTCCTGTGGCAACTTCTTCTAGCTTGGCTTTGAAAAAAGAAGACTTTGCAGCAGATATCTCAGTGATGAATTTAGATTAAAGAGAATGATATGAGAGGAGATCAGAGTTAAGATTCTATTTCTTCCATCTTCTTTCTGCTGCTCTCAATTCTCTACGGTTGTTACGGAGTACGTCAGATGAAGGATGTAAGCTGCGTGCCACCCTAGAAGACAATGGACAAAGTTGAATGAGTAGTAGAGAGAGTAGAGAAGGGAGATGGCAGCCATTTCCATCATTGAAAGGAGGAAGATGTCAAGGACAACAGGATGGCAGGGGAAAGAGCAGGTGGAGAAATGGAGTGTAGATTGCTGGCGAGCAGTTGAAGAGATGACGGGGGTTGGAGTAGGTCTAGAGTGAGAATGTGAATGACAAAAAATGATGGTTTGAGAGCTGGAGAGGAGTAGCCAAAATGTTGAGTACAGGGGTGGCTCTGGTGAAGACAAGGTCAAGGACATTATAGGTTGGAGGAGACCTGATGAGGCAAATAGCAAAAGATGACAGGAGCTTGAGGGTGCCGCAGGTATGTAGTTTGCCATTTCGTAGGTTGAAGTCACCAAGAAGAATGAGTGGAGAGTTGTCATTTGGGAATGAACTGAGGAGGATGTCCAGTTTATCAAGGAAGGTTCCTACTGCCCCAGGGAGATGATAAACAACAATGATGTAGAGTCTGGTGGGATGAGTTACAGCAAGACAATGGAATTGGAAAGATGAAATATTGAGGTGTGAATAGGAGAGAGGTGTGAAGGTATGCCCCCTCTTCTTCCAGTCTTTCAGGGGGAGTGCAAGAAAACAAAAGCAGAGGCAAGGGCTGCAGGTGTTGCCAAATTCTCCAGTGTAATCCAAGTTTCAGTAAGAGCCAAGAAGCGTAATGAGTGAAGGGATGTAAGACCAGAGGTGAAATATGCCAAAGATTGACACTTCCATAGTCCACCGCAAATCAAAGTTGGACAATGTATGGACAGAGAAGGATGCAAAAGGTCAATGGGATTACTGCCGCTCTGATGAGGAACATGTCTTCTAGGATGGTGGGATGTGTGTACCACTACTGGAGAAATGCACATGATAAAAGCAGCCAGAAGCACTTAGAACAAAGTTGGTGTCTAACTTAGTTAGAAAGAAGACAGACAAATAATCTGTCAAAAATAAAAAGAAAAAATGTATGCTCAAATGAAGAAATTTACATGTTCCATTTCATACACATGTTCTAAACAAGTGACTCTCCAAATAAAACTCATCTTAAACATTTTCAGAAATGTGTTTTAGTACAATTCTCAGGAGGCCATGAAAGTTTAGAATGAAAAAAAAAAAATTAAGGGTTTTAAGTTTTATAAATTTGTTCCTGGTCTGCATTCATATTTAAAACATCTAATAGTAAGGTAAAAGAACAAAACTGTGTTTTACTTTCTGTTAACTTTGAATTTCAGTGATCTTGAAATGTTAAGGCTGCCTGGTACTAACCTTTTACATTTAAAACACAATTTTTACAGTGTTGGAAGTTTTCACCTGTGAAACACTTTATTAAATTCAAATATTTTCAAATAAACCTAAATACAGTACAAACTCTGGTTTCGTTACTTACCTCTCTGTGCACTTTTTACGTTGTAGTACCTCTTACTGCAGTGAGATTTTAGCTATCCTTTGTCTGAGCCAAAGCTTAAACGATGTCCTCCATCCATGTCGGTCGGTCCATACTGGTGGTCCAAGTGCTGGGTCATAAGAAGGAATGGTAATATTAGTTTTAGTTCTAAGCTTGTCTAAAGTATTTTCAGCATGATCATTCAAAAGTACTGGTTAGTTAGCTAAGGTGTCAAACAATACAAATCTTAATTCAGTTTGTTTTGTCAACCAACAACTTGTGGCCGGCAGGGGGCCCCCAGACCTCCATGGCTTCATGCATTTGTCATGTTTTGTGACTGTCCAGCCATTGCATGGATTTCTTAAATTCCCACAGCAATCGGACAAACCAGGTATTCTGTGGTACCTGGGCAACACACTGCCACGCATAACATCACAAAGCATTGGTTATTGATTTGTATTTGTTCCGATATTAGTGTATTTTTTTTTACAGCCCTGATAAACAGCTTTATTTCTCATTTTTTCAGATGACCAAAGACGTCTGCATAGTACTGTTGCATAGTATTTTGTGCTGATTTTTTTCTATTATAATACCAAGTAATATATTATCATTACTAGCTAAAGAAAAAGCAGTTCCTGTTCCTCATTATTAACTGCAGTCTTCTTTTTCCCATGGCATCAAACATAAAAAAGACAAACATTCCCATTACTGGTTACACCAAACATCTGATACCATTATTTATTTATGTGAGCCTTGATTTTCAAAAGGAGACATCAGGATCAAAAATGGCTATTTCACAATTCACACTCACTCATGGAAGGTGTGATTCTAGAGTGAATTTCTTAGGAACACATTCACATTAGGAATTTTAGGACTGACATTAGGAATTTAAGGGCAACAGAATGCAAAGTGTGTAAAGAAAAAGAATAAGATAAGACGAGATACAGCAGCAAGTGGACAAGCAGGATAACCAATAGAATAAAAGCTATACTACACATTAATAAAGAGGTTTGTGTGTATGCAAATACAAATACAAATACATATATATAACCTATATATGTATCTATGTAAACACTGGATATATAGGAATACAAGCATTTAACGTGGAATAAATTCACCAGAAGCTAGACTCAGTTCTCGTCTATTTAAACTGTGTACAGGGGTTTGGTAGCACACTTCTGTTGGGACTTGCTGGCAGTTTATTAACGCTGTCCTCTGTACTGGCTCTGAAAAGTGAGACTGTGACTGCAGTAATTATCCGTGAGATATTTCTGCTAACCACACAACACATTTGGGTGCGTTTTGGCTTTGTTTGTTACCCTGCGGTCAATTTGTGACAACTTGATCTAATGCAGGCAAAAGCTTTTGAAGTGTCAGCGGACTTTAAAGGAGAAGTTTAGTCCCGATTTACAGCTGCCAAAAGTTGCAGAAGAACTCTTGAATATGGGCCAACTTTATTTGATAATTGGTTGAAACTAATTGAAAACAACCCGTTCTTTAGTGAGATCTGGTTTTGTCATGCCTCAGTAGCAGATTTGTTAAAAACATGTTGATTTGAGCTGATCTGGGTTAAGTCAGGCTTTATATTTGCAGTAGTGGATGCTGCCAGCTGGAACTCCCTTTTCTTCATGCAGTACCTCAGCTCAACAGCAGGAGGACACAATGCCCTTGGTTTTGAATACAGCAAAGTGTAACATCCTCTAATGTTTTGATCTTCCTTTCGTTTTTCTTCCTGTCTATCTCTTTGTTTCTCAGATCTACACAAGTCTACTTTTCCCTATAAGCCTCGTAGCCTACATGTTCTCTGCCCCATTTTTCAAAAATAACTCCCCTGCTGTCTGTCATTTTGTCCTCTTAACTGAGCTCATTTCTGCTGCATTTTTTTTTCTCTTTTGTCCCCCTTTACCTGTTAGAAGCTCTCACAGCGAATTAGTGCTTCAGACTATAGATCGTCTACAGACTCCCCGGGCTCTGGTGGCCCACTCTAGAAGTGTAACAATACAATGCATTGTATTGTAGCTTTCAATGTGAGCTCCTCAATTCAGTATGCACAGGTGTAGAACAATGCAATCAACAGACTGGAGCAAATAAAGTACTTAGTTTAAAACTGATTATGTTGCATGAAGTATAATAAAGTTTATATCCCCCCAGAATGAGGGCCGACTCTCCCTCTTTTGTAAATGCTGCCTCCTCTTTACCCAAAAATTGAGATCAGGGAGGAAAAGCCCGCCCCTTGCAGGTCTATATAAGCTTGTGGAGAACATGTAGGCTTATTAATATATAATATGGTATTTTTATCATGTTGGACACTCCATGAACTGAAAATGGAAACATTAACACATTACATGCAGGCAGATTTTCATGCACACTATTTTTTCTGTATTAAAAATCCAGATATGAGTAGTTACACCCTTAGATACCACTTATTTGCAATCTTTGGGACCAGAGGCGAATTAACCTGCTCAAAAGCCCCGAGGCTATTGGTGGTTGTGGACCCTCTGGGTCTAGTTAAAATCTGTAAAATCAGTGTAACGCAACACAACACAGCAAGAGGTTCCCTCCTGACAGATGTAGAATTACACACATTTTAGTAAGCTTGGAAAGGTTTAACACAATGAACAATGAACAGAGCCAAATACTAATGTCACCACATAATGGAGGTCACACAGCATCCAAAAACTCAAAAATATCATTTTTAATGAAAGTCTACACACATTTGCTGACTTCCAACACTGCTCACTGCTGTCCCCCGTATCATCATCTGACTAGCATTAATTTAAAATCCAGAACAGGATCGCAAAAACCCATGGTAGGTTACATGTGGTGTGAAATTTACTCAGAGAAGGCAGCCAAGTGCTAATTGTCTTTTTTTCACCTCAGCTAATGGGACTAGTCACATCATCTATGCCAGTTATATTTAATCTAATCTCTTTTAGCTAGACAACAGTGAGAGTGTGAAGTATCAGTTAGCATAGACCAAACATTAAAAACCCACTAAGAGATGTCACAGAGACTTTTATTCCATTAAAACTACATGCATAAGTTGGAAACAAACGTCGATAGTAATGCTATAACGATAACGCTATAGCAAAATCGTCTCCTTTTCCATTACAACACTGCAGAGTAACTTGTCCTTCTATTTCTTCTTTAATAATGTTCTAAAAGGTTCATTTTCTTAACATGCCAATCAGTTGCCTAAGAAGACATCAGTTAATTTAAGGCTGACATTGCTTGGTCATACGAGCAAACTGGCAGGGTAACTGATGCTGACACCTCAGATGGTTGTAAAGTAACAACGTTTTTATCAAAATCAGCGGTTGTATTTGTCTTTTTTTTCAGCATTTCAACTCAAATGCACCTGATATAGCTGCCAGTCAGCAAGAGCTGATATTTTGAATAAACCTGGCCAGTTAGCAGCAAATATGAATGATACATGTAGAAAAGCTCATCACTGGTGTAGGTGTGCATGTCTGGGTGGAGGGTAAATAAATAAAAAAAAGGAGAAAAAAGCCAAAACATAGGCCCTGATTTAATCAGCCCTCTTGAGTTAAGCCTATGTATACCTGTGCAATAAATCACAACACCGAGGCAAATGTTTGTCAAGGGCGGTCAATCAACTGTGAATGTCTTTTGTGTTACTGGTAATATTCATTGATAATATTCATAGTTGTTTGTTTGTTTATCTATGCATTTATGTATTTATTTATTGTAGCTTATATATGTGTAGTCCAATTCAGTATTAAGACAAAAAAGACGCCCAGACTGCAGATTGCATAGATTGGGTTTTTCAACCAAACCAATGAGTTCTAACACTGATGAAAGGATGAGGCTCAATATGGCATCAACACAGTGAGATCAGTGTAGCATGTTGACGTTCATTACAGAGGCAGGGAGATGCAGTAGATGATTACACACATGAATACGACAATGGCACCTGGATGTTGTTCAAGCACATAGACGAAATCACAAAGGTACATTATCTTCCATCGCTTCAGCTTCCATGCGAGATGCTTTTATTATGTTGGGCAAAAACAACAACAAAAAATGTCATATCTTGAGGCAAAACCCTAAAATCCATCTTATTTCTTAGAGTCAGTCTACTGTCACCTCTTGCCCATCCCAAATTCCAAGCTTAATTCTGGTCTAACCTACAAAGCCTAATCCTAAACATAACCTAAAAATGCTAAAGCTCCCAGAAAACAGATGTCTGTTTATGATTAGAGACGACATATGCAGTGACTTGTCTTGCGACCTGCAGCACTTGCCATTTTGAAGTAATTTTACGTAAATGTCACAGCATCACGGATACACTACTGCAGGCTGAAATGCATCCTCATTCATCAGTGTGTGAATAAATTCAAGATATGAACTGGAGGATAATCATAAGTAATCATCATGGATGGAAAATGCTGCATTAGTAATTAAAAATGTTTCATTATACTGTTTTTTATGATTGCGCTTAACAACATCTTTAAAAGTATTTCATGGGCAGATAAATTCAGCCCTGTAGTAGAAACTGTATTAGTGTTTTCTTGACTCTCTCTCTCTTTAACAAAGTTGCTTTTACTGCTGAAAGGAAGATCCCTGTTTTCACTTTCATAGCCCATCATCAAGTTAACATGCAAATGATCTGCATTACTTTTTATAAGCAGATTAACGTTATTTTTTGACCTATCTATTAAAGATGTAATTGTCTCTTACAAATAAACAGCCAGTTCAGTGTACCACAGTGGCTGATGCATCACTACAGGCTGCAGTAAAAAGTGCACAGACCGAAAGGTTGTATCTTTTTAATGAGCCCACCACAGTTTGTTTCCGAGTTGTGATTGCTGCCAGTGTATGTTTTTATAGCTATGGTTATTATTCCTGCACTGTGACATTATAATGGAATTTATAGGTGGTGCTTGAACTTGTTTTTTATTGACTGTGCAGTCCGCTGTAACTTTGTGGCAGCCTGGTGTGGGCTGGATGAATGAGCGCCCGAGGGACAGACCAAGACTGATGCAGGACAGAGACATTCTTAAAGAGAGTGCAAACGATGATTACGGTACACCTGTAGCTTAGACCTGTTTCTCCATTCTTCATTCGCTCCTCGTACCCTCCCTCACCTCGCTTCTTATCTCTTTATCTCTTCAGGCCTCCTTCCATCAAGGACTCTTGAGGTCCACTTCCATCCATCAAGCCAGCTGCAGTGCGCTGGGCTGTTTTTAAGGCTCGTTTGGTGTGATGGCACTGTGTATGTGGGTGTTTTGTGAATTAGAGCCAGCGTTAGCAGAAGGGCTATAATGATTAGTTGACAAAGTCAACAACATAGATTATGAAAATTGGTGGCATGGGGCTTTATTGTGCTGTTTATTTTAAAAGAACAATCTATCATGCTTTGTAATGCACAATCATCTCTATATTTATTGGAACACTCCATAAAAAAAAGGAGGTTGGGGGTTGAAAAGATAATTAAAAATGTACATTGTGATTATTTAGTTCAGTCTGTAAAATATGAGAAAAATCTAACCATTACTTGAACTCAGAAGAGTCCTTCATTTGAACATATATACATTTTATTTGGCATAATGGACTGTGTTATTAAAGTGAAGAAGGTAAATATGCACATTTGAAAATAAAGAACAAAAATTATTGGAGGCATGATGGTGGTAGCAGTTGTTTTTGTTTTTCACGATAATTGCATTGTTTGGACAGGTTGACTTATTTAGGTCGACTCTCACTGTGCGTGGAGGCAAAAAACTGTTACATCCTCTTTTGGACAGGTTCTTATTCATTATTGCCCTAACATTTTCATATGTGTAGCTATTTTTATAGTCACTGGCTGACTTTTGAAGGTTAACACGACGCAATTTGTCTTCTGTGTCACCTCATATTTATACCACAGTGAAAAGGGGAAATCCTGAATGAGTACCTGAGTTCCAGAATTCCTGAATATTCAGTTGAACTTAAAGAAGGGAAACATTATACTGACACAAGCTTCACTTACAATTAAAAGTTAGATTTGTCTTGTATTTTTAATGAGCATGAATTAACCATACATGTGTTTTCATTATATTTTTTAGAACCACTAATCTTTACCACAGGTACCAGTATTTTGGTGCTGACTGTATATATGATATATATTCTATATATATCTTCATGTTTTCATCTGAGCATCTAAACACTTTAGAATATTGTGTTATTATAGTGAATAATAGGTAATTACGCACATTTGAAAATAAAGGACAAAAACTATTGGGGGCATGATAGTGGCAGCAATTGTTTTTGTTTTCTCTTTAGTTTTACAAACCATAATTGCATTTTTTGAGCGAGTTTTTACCCTGGCATTTGTTTTTGAATATCTTAATATGTGCTGTTATTTTCTATGCCACACATTATTATTTCTTTACTTATTTAAGCTTTACTACAGTCAGTTCTATGTTACTATACAAGAAGAACATGATAGTGTTCGTTGCCCTCTGACTTACAATCTATATGATGTCACCGATACAGAGCGAAGCATACTTTTGCCTCTTTCTACTGTTGTTTGTGAATGGAATGAGGGTTTTTTTTATTTTGGGAAATGTGTATGTGTTTGTGTTTATGATAGAAGGATTACTCTCTGGATCCATGAGCCTGGCTCTCTGGGCGGATTGTCTCTTGCCTAATCTTGTCTAATTCAGATGGAGACAATGGACGTGGGATTATGGTGGAGATTAGCCTGAAGAACCAAAACCTCACACACCCTGCACTGTCTCCCGAAGCTTTCACCCCAAATCCCCCACAGGACGCCAAACGCTGTCCCAGTTCTGCCCAGAAATCTCAGACTTGTCTTAAGCCTGCCCGCAATCCTGCAAAACGCTTCTGAAAAATGATGACAAATTTATAGCCACAGACTAATTAATGGATCGTCCTAGCAAAGTGTGCGATCAAGCGGAGTGCGCACACAGATAATAAGGCTGCAGAGATGGGCAGCATTAATGAGGTCGAGGATACTTTCACACACAGAGAAAAGGGAGGGATCAGCATTATACTCCTGTGCCCTTGGTGGGGTGACGTCTTTGGAGATATAAATGGCATACACGTTCTCACCTTTCAGTGTAGTGACATCTCGAGCAACAAAGTATCACAAGCTGTCTTATCCATAACACTAGGAAATGATTATTCACCACGTTGCTGATTTGCTGAGCTATTTGTTTGTAATTTAATGGAGCAAATTTCATCCATATGTACATTTACATTCACAGTATTACAGGTTCGGATGCATTTCTGAAACATATGCAAATATAGCTTTCAGCGACGAAAATGACATTGCTTTTATCAAACTGTAAATTGTTCAAAATGATTCCGTGTGGAAAAAGCGCATTGTAAAGTAATTTGTTTTATGTCTTTATGAATAGGACCGTAGATGAAAGAGCTCAGAATTTTGCTGTGCAGCTTTTTTTTTTTTTTTTGCTGTGGCTTTCATCTCAAGGCTAATGGAGACTGTTACCACAGAAACTGTCTGACTGGCTTTACTTTCAGTTTGCAAAAGTTTTCCAAGACTTTTGTTGTTTGAAAACAGCACGCTCGCATATTCACCATGTCCTTTACACATCTTTTTCCACAAAGCATCATATAATGCAGTGGTTGTATGAAGTATCATTCAAAAAGTCTGGAATCAGTGTTTTCAGTAATGTTAAACAGTAACACTTCAGTTTAAGAGGCACATATTGTTGGTTTATTAGTTCTCAGAACTTCCCACACACAAACAATACTCCTGATCTGAACAGCTTTTTCTCCTACACACATTGTTAGTTTAAGTGTGAATATGTTAGTGTGAATCATGTTAGTGCATAATTCACTTAATTCCTATGGAAATGTATTTAGTCAGACTGCGAGACTGCGTTGTTTTGGACATGTGCTGAGGAGAGTCTCTGAGTGTGTTGGGAGAAGGATGCTGAGGAGGGACTGTGAGTATGTTGAGAGAAGGACGCTGAGGAGAGACTCTGAGTGTGTTGGGAGAAGGATGCTGAGGAGAGACTCTGAGTGTGTTGGGAGAA
>JBBPCZ010000019.1:9090385-9103693 GCA_037974445.1 Brycinus macrolepidotus | reverse complement strand
GAGAAGGATGCTGAGGAGAGACTCTGAGTGTGTTGGGAGAGGGATGCTGAGGAGAGACTCTGAGTGTGTTGGGAGAATGATGCTGAGGATGGAGCTGCAGGGAGAAGGAAAAGAGCAAGGCCTGGTAGGAGGTTTATGGCTGTGGTGAGGGAGGACTTGCAGGCAGTTGGTGTGAGAGGGGAAGATGCAGAGGACAGAAAGAAATGGAGACGGTTGATCTGCTGCGGCAACCCCTAATCGTGAGCAGCCGAAAGTAGCAGAAGAAGAAGAAGGCAGCAAAAAGGGAGATTACTTTAATTTGTTTTTATTTGTTGTTAAAATTGGTGTATTTTTACAGGGTGACATAATGGAAAAGACACTTTTACAGTCATTTTGGATTTGATTCAAACGGTTTTATTTGCTCTTTACCGCTGCTAATCAAAAGTATATCAATGATCCCAAGCTAAATTTTTGGCTTATATCAAAGAATGTTATATCAGTAAATTCTAAAATGAACTTAAAAATGACCTTAAAGTCCCCAATAGCCAAACAAGTTAGCTCAGTGACTAACTGGCAAAATTATATTCTTTGTTTCCAACACATGGTATCTATCTGTATCCAAAATGCTGAAATGTATTACTAAATTTATTGCTTTTTAACTTTATTATAAAATGTTATTATTAGATTTACGTTCACATTGTATAAGCCCTTTACAATGTGTTGAAGTGCCGTGACGATGGGACCAGTAGAAATGCTCCAAAATGCCAAGTAAATCTTATGTTTACTTCAGTCAAGAGATGAGAAGGTTTTTGTTCTTCTCTTGTTAAGTTGGTTTTTCTGGAGATGCCACATTTCGTTCTGACAGCGACAAAATGTTTGTGTGCTGCTGTCTTCATTTGTATGCAGCTGATATTTTTGTAATAATTGGATAATTTCACTCTGCAATCATTATCAATCAGTGCATGCTGTGGTGATGATGAGAAGTGGAAGAAGAGCAGGACGAGAGTGCAGCCTGCTGGAAAGGAAAGATATCAATCACATTCACCAAGCTGACAATTCTGACTGAGGGCCAACATACCCGGACATACTGCATCAGAGAAAATGAAAAAAAAAAAGGAAAAATGCCTCATGGCATGCTCTAAAAACTTGGCCTAGGATTGCGTTAGTAATTTCTGTTGAAAAAATGGGGGAAACCTAGAATGCAAATGAAATGAGTAAGTGCTGTCGATGCAAATTCACCCGTCTGTTAGAGAAGCACAGTCCCAGTGCTTAATACAGGACATTTTAAGCGTGTAAGATATTTTTTAAGTGGTACATGTATAAGATGTTCCTGTCATTCAAATATATCTTCAATCTATCTAAATGTGTGAAACAGATGGACGAGTGAGTGACAGGTGGGTGACTAACAAAGGGAGAGATAAGAGGAGGTTTCAAACAAACTAAAACCTCTTGCAGATAACACTCTCCTTTTCTTTTGCTTCTCTTTCACTCTCTTTTTTGCATAACCACTCACAGATGCACATAAAACATACAAAACTTCAAACATCTTTTTGACACTGGAAGTAGGCCAGTTTATACCACCATGACTCCCATGTCTGCTATGGTAATTATTTAGGATGCTGTTATTTTACTTCAACTTAATTGCTCTTTTTTCAAAATAGAGGTCAGTTTCACTAACAAAGTCATAGATTAATGGATGTATTATTCATTCCTGGAGTCCTGAGTGCCTTGTGTAATGTGATTTATATCTATAATTCATTAACGGAACTCATTCCCAGTGCAGTGTTCTTTGCCTGTCAGATCTCATTCACACTGACATATTTACATGCTGAAGTGAAGATACGATATTCAGTTGGCACTGAGCCTGTCCCCTCCAAGAGCAGGACCATTTTATTTACTCTTACTATTGCCAAATGACCTGCATATTCTCCTCCAGCCTGCAAGATACTCTTATATGAATGTAAAAACATGATACATCTCACCCTGTCACCCCATGTAATAAATATCCGAAGCAGTTTTCTGTATGAGAATGCAACGGAGACTGCTATGACGAAATCGTGAAAAAATGCTGAAAATATATCTTTGAATGCAGGATTTGCACAATTTATCTTGTCTTAAACATTAGTGAAATATTGGCCTTTGCAATACTGATATCTCAGAGGGATGTGATATGTAAATAGACAATATGCCAGTAGAGTCTCTGTCCAATTACTTTTTTTGTCACTGTTCTGTAAGCATCTTGACTAATCATAGTTCTGGATGATGTATGGGGGCGCCTGCTTATGCTCATCTGGTGTTTCCATTGTTCAAACCATTCCTCTGTTGGGTAGGTACTCACCCCTGTTGACCGGGAGCATTGCCATTTTGGAATCATCTGGCCATGACAGTCTATTGACTAAGTCACTCAGCCAGCCCAATTGCCTATTCACTTACTAATAAATCCCAGATCTTGACAGTAGTTGTACCAAATAATCAACATCATTCATCTGTGAGTGGTCATATTGTTTTGTATGTATATAAGATTTTCCAATATGGCTCAAGCACTCCTATAGCAAATAGCTGGATCCTGGATTCTCTACAGCTGATTAGGGCTGCAGATTGGAGCTATAAGCATTATAAAGGCTGCTTAAACCTTATTGGGGAGAAGAAGTGGCTTACCTCATGTTACTTGCTTGCTCAGGTAACTGACACATTAGGGTGATGTCTTCGCAAATGAGCTAGCGTATTTGGAGTATTCGCACGGGAACTTGCGCTTCAGCGCGCTACTGTTCAATCTCCCACCCTGTACAGATCAATGCTCTCGACCAGAAAAGGGAAGCGCTTTCAGAAAGCAGATGAATACAAGGATGATTTCAGTTGTTCCAGCTTGGGCTTGCTCTCTCCACTCATCATTTCAAACAACTTGGCCAATCAGCCATCCAATAAAAGCTCATTTAACCAAGAGCTCTGTAGGCCCCATACACCTGCATGACATTTGTGACTGTCTCTTTTGGGAATATCATGAATTGCTTTCAGTGCAACGGTAGAAACCATTCCAATTAATTTCAGTGCCTGATATCAAACATTTTATAGGTTAAATCTGAACCATATTCGATTCTCAGCATAGTCTTTCAGCAACCTTAGAAAACATTCATATTTATGTGCGTATATTTATCTAGTATTGATACTTTTCATAAAAGTCCTCTATAAATGATTGCATAGCAATCAAATTTTAGTAAAGGCCAGTAAGACTGAAAAATGAATATTCATACGAGATAATAACAGCACATTCTTATTGCATAAAATGCTGCAGGGCAACTAGCTTCCAAAATTCAAATTAGATATTTGGTTTGAGCTGAATGTTGTCTTCCATCCTGACCCCTTGGTTGGAGTACATGCCCTCAATAAGATACATACCCCTAAGGAGGGGGTGTCAATTTTACCCTCAGTTATTGCTGAAAGTTGCCTTTCTTGTACGAGAGTATCTTTCTTCTTTAACGTCTGCTCAGGGGGAGATAAGAATATATTTCTGGGAACGACTCTCCGAGTTTCGCTGTTAACTGCATAACGCTCGCTGAATAGAATTAAACAAGTACGATAAGATTCACTGAAGCATGCGAGAATCCAGAAGTAAGACGTGGATGGAAGGGGGAGAGCAGACAAAGAGTGGGATGTGAATGCAGAGTGAGAGAATGTGCTGAGAGACAAGGCCCCTCTCATGCTAATGAAGAGGCCTGGATTAGTGTCCTTCACTGAGAAGGACTGGAGTGGCGGCTTTAACGAGGTCTATTCCAAATGATAGAGAAGAAAGGGAAAGGAGGGCAAGCGTAAAAGGGGTAAATAAATAGATATAGTAATTGTGGTCTGCTTTTTGTAAATGTGTGCGTTTGCCATTCCAAATTCTCAACAAACTCATTACCATCAAGACTACTACAAAATGACATCCTCAGTGGACAATAACATGTAGAGGTATAAACCCTCTGTTCAGTGCTGATACTTAGAGGATATATAAACCCTGAGATGTGCGTAGGACTTTAAATCCTGAGCTGTGTTCTCCAGCAATACACAGGAAAGGATCAGAGCTTGGAATGATCCCAGAGAAACTGTTAAAACATCACTGATTTTATTTACCTGTCATACTTTTTGTACTTCTGCAAGTGTTTGGCAACACTCTCACTCTAACTGAAGCGGTTGGTGTAGCGCAGTGGGTAATACTGCTGCCCCCTACGCAGCAGACTGAGATTTGATTTTCGAACTTCAGCACACCAATAAAAAGTCCTTGGGCGAGACTCCTAATGCTACATTTGCCCAAAACTGTAAGACGATTAAACTGTAAGTTGCTCTGGAAAAGAATGTCTGCCAAATGCATAAATGTTAATGCAAGCCCAATGAGAAAAAGTGCAATTTGACAAAGTAGGCTAAATAAAATAGGGATGTGTGGAAGCATGAAAAGTTAGGATTATTTACTTTAGGACTGTGTTGCTTAGCTGGGCTACATTATATGCTCCATGGAGTTGCCAATTTATTAGATACACCACCCACTCATCAGCCTACTAGATGGGTGCATTTTGTAGTTTTAAAGTTACTGTAGCAACTGTTACTGTCTGTTGCTGCACGTTTTCCTTTGATGAAAAAATATCAGTGATTGTAAACCTGCAACGTGCACCTGTATGGTAAATGTTTCTGATAAAATGGCCAATGACAGTGGATACTGTGTTCCTAATAAACCTGTGTGGATTATACACAAGAACAGTTAATACCTGTGCACCCGAGGCTGCATAAATCTCTCATATATAGTGCACTGCACTCATACATAGTACAGGTCACTGTTGTAAACACTTCCGCTTCAAGCCCCTTTACACTGTAGTCGCTTCGCTTACAGTTGACCCATTCATGAGCTTATTAAAGAGGAAGCATTTCAGGGTTAAACCCGGCCAAACTCGAAGCCATTAGTGCCGCTTTAAGTGTGAAATGTACAGACACAAACAGCCCCCGGCATAATCAGCATGATGTAGATGATGCAGACATAAAGTTTAACCTTAATCCATGAAAGGCATTCATTAATCACTTCAGTCCACGTACGGTAGGGTGCTTAATTGCTTTCTCCAAGACACTGATGAGCTGACAAATCAATTCTCAGCATTCTCTATGTGCTCCACAGCTACCGGGAAGAGATTTTACGAAGTGATGAAGGACTTTTCGGCTTTTTTGCGTAGTGCGGCAAGTTTAGATATGGAGGGTGTAGACGGTTTTGATAAATGTGCGCCATGAGGATGCTGGAATTTTATTTTTATGTTCAACATCAGGATGCAGAAGCAGTTCTTGGTACCCCATTTTAAAATCCCAGGTGTTTATGCTGGAGATGGAATTTTAAGTGGGCCGACGTCCCAACCCACACACACACTCAAACACCTGCTCATGTTTGCGTTCTTCTATTAGAGTTGCTTGGATGCCCCTCCATAATTTACATTCTCTGTGAATTACTCACTTTTTTGATTGGTTTATCACACATGTGAGACAAAAAATGAATCATGCATTATTAAAAAGACAATACACAAATTACAAGTACACAGGCACGCACACTTGCCAGTTATCTGCCCCTTTAAGCAGCTTGATTGTACAGATAGTGAGCGATGAGGTACCAGCATAGGGAAATCAGAGCGTCACACACTAATGCAAACACACGCACAGGCACTCACACATGTTCACACTTGTATTCCAGACAGGTGCTGCAACCAGCCATCTCATCATCACTGTTATCAAATCAAGCAAACCAGTGGTGGGACTGAGCGACTGAACCAGAAAGCTTTCTCTGCTGCTTAATGTAATTTTTTATAAGCCCTTCCAGGAATATGTGCTCAGCTCCAGGAGCCGGCTGAGATTTCCATTTTGGGGCTCATAAATATGATCTGATATGCAGATTGTTGGCTGCATTAATGGCATGAGTGCAGCATGCAGCCTTCATCTGTGCTAATGTAGAGCTGCTTCTGTGCACAGATGCAGCCATGGAACATGAGATGAAGGATAGGAATGAAAGAGAGAAGGCAGGCGGCTGTGGTGGAGAAGAGCTATGCTGCATCGACTGGTGTAATAACCACCTCAGTTCCTTTGTAGCAGAGAGAAAGGGAGAGAGAGAGAGAGAGAGAGAGAGAGAGAGAGAGAGAGAGAGAGAGACCATGCTAGAGGGAGGTGGAGCCGAGATGGTTGATTGGCCCGTCCTTTAGGGGGTGGTGCTTTTTTCTGAATGATTTGTGAAAAACCCCTCCCTGAAAGGATTTGGGGACAGTTACCAATAAGGCAGGGAGAGGGGGAGGAAAAGGAGGTTGTGTGCACGAAGCGTGTGTATGAGTGGGTGTAAGAGAAAGTGAGAGTGGGAGAGCAGAAGAGAGAGAGAGAAGGGGAGAGAGAGAGAGAGACAAAGACAGTGTGTGAGAGAGAGAGAGAGAGAGAGAGAGAGAGAGAGAGAATGAGGGAGCTCCAGGCACTCTAACTGGACTCCGGCTCCAGCATTGCTGCTGCGGTCTTTCTGGCTTCCTCAGTGGAATACAGTCCAGCTTTCTGTTTCTGCCACCTCTCCGTCCTTTCATACCTGGATGCAAGGATGCACATAAATGCACCAGACGAAAGGAGGGCGAAAGAATAGGAAGGCAGAGCCAGGGAATAACTTGGCACTTGTTTCCGTTGCTGGGACATCTGGATATGCGCCTTTTGCTGGGAGACGAAGAAGAAGATCAGGCAAGAGAGGCAAAGTGGAAGGATAGAGAAGAGGCAGGATTTAGAACCAGGGGGTTCAGGGAAGCTTAAGACGGACTAAAGGTTTAAAAGTAGAGAAGGCAGAAAGAGAAGGAAAGTAAGAAAGCCAAAGCCAGTCATCACTACCGCTTAGAGAAGGGAGCACAGGAGACAGGTGAAGAGCAGAAAGAGGGAAGGATTAGGAGGAAAAGAAGACAGTCCACATGGCCAAGAGGCAACTGAGCCTCCAGACTAAAATTTTGCCTTCTGCCCTCAAGGTTTCTTGGCTTGGATGCTTCTGTTCATCTTTTAATTCCTTCACTCGCTTATTTGTCCATTTGTCCATTCACTCTGTCTGTTAACTTTAGCCAGTATGAGAAAATCATTCCAGTGCATGTCTGGTTTCATCCTTCCCAAAGCTGTAGAATGGGTTGTAAGTGTTATTGCATGTCTATATGAGAGAGGGTTAGAGTAGAAGGTGTGGGCTTTGAGTAACTAACAGGCTTTCTGGACTTTTCTCTTTTGGTAAACCGCCTGCGCATCTGTCACACAAGCGCATGGTGAGGCTCCTTCCAGCTTGCAGCCAAAGTGGCGCCTGATGAGACAAATGACTGTTGGAGTGCTTGACCTGGTGTTGGATTGAAGCTTTATTACTGCTAAATTGCACTGGAGTAACTTGAAGGCATTAGAGGGCTAGATAATAGAAAGTGAAAGTGAATAATGGAATGGAGCTCACCTGAGATTTAAATGGTGTTGTTTGATTGTTGGGATTGTTTTTCTTCACGTTCTGATGCTTTAAGGTGTGAAGCTTTTTGCCACTGCCATGTCTTTTCTAGTTCTTTGAATTATGTAAAAATTTTTGTCCCCAAGAGAAATTGAAGACGAAGGAAGTGACTTGCTACACATTTTCTTCTGTGTACATCTTTTTTCCTTTAATGCATGGAGCCTTGTCTTGTTTGGCTTTAGGACCATTGTAACATCTGCTGAAGGTTTTTGAATGATGTGAAACCGATTTTATGACAAAGACACGCACAACCATGGCCACCTGAGGACAAAGGGATTGTTTTTCTTCAAATTTTCTTGTGCGTCTAATTTCTTTTCTCTTGAATTGGTGACAAACCTTTGTCACAGTGGGGATCATTTGGCCCTTGGGGGCCCCGGTGCCTGCACCGGCCCCCAACCCCAAGATGCGCCGCTCAAGTACAGATGAGACTCCATACCGGCGCAGTCCTTCTCTGGACAGCAAGGCGGGCTCACCCCCACTTCGGTACAGTGGGGAGTACGAATATCGCAGCGCGCCTTTTGGTTTCGGCTTCCGCACCGCGCCAGGCACGCAGACGGCCAAAGCTGGCTATGCCACAGCACAAGGCAGGAAGTATGTAGTGTTTTACCTGGACCTCTCCTTCATCTTCCTCCTAGAGCTGCGACGCTGCAGGATGGCTGAGGGCTGCATGAGGGCCCTGCGCTATGCCATGGTCTTCTTCAACCTGCTCTTCTGGGTGAGTAGAAAAAAAAAAGTCATTACTTTGTCTGCGAGTGAGTGTGTGATTGAGAGAGAGAGAGAGAGAGAGAGAGAGAGATGAGAAGAGATTTCTTGGCATTATTACCTATAAATCTACTCAGATCTCATGTCCCTCCTGAGTGTGTGTGTGTGTGTGTGTGTGTGTGTGTGTGTGTGCAGTGTTATTTTCTTTATCTGTACATCCCAAAAAGTCTTTGTGTGTCAGTTTTGTATGAGAGTCCCTCTCTGCAGAGTATGTCTCGGTTTTATTAAACTTCCTGAGTAGAAAAGAAGTGGGATTTGGAGTAGACAATATAAGTGAGACCATTCCTTTTTTTCCTCCAGTTGAAAGCTATATTTGTTTAATCAATATATTTGTGCATATTTCACAAATTGTAATAATTAATTTTTATGTTTTGCAATATTTGTAAATATTTGATGCATCAACAGTAGAAAATTTGCAAGAATTGCAAAAAATATAGTGATTTGACATTCTATGTAGTACCAAATAAAAAGTTTAGAACATTTTCACCATCATAGAGAAGAACCATTTAAACATGCAAAGAACTTCTGTGAGTTGTCATCGCTGTGTATACTCATTGCCTTTCCTAAAGAACCCTTGAAAGACTTTGTGTTCAGAGGACACTGTTGTGGTCTTTCAGAACTTAGTGTCCTCTTCGCATTTTAAATTTAGCACCGCTGTCACTTCTTGATCAGCACTTCTCTTGGGACTGGACAGTTACTATTGTTACAACCCAGTCTAGGTCAGGTCACAACATAAAAAGAAATAAATTGGCAAGACCAAAATTGCACCACTCTTCCTTTTTAAAGTGGTTAAAGCTTCAGAAGCCCAAAATAATAGCCCAAAAAAGCCCCAAATAATAATAGAAAACCTCTAAGTATACACAACATGGGCTAACCTACTGCAAAAGAAAGAAACAAAAATATACTTCTTTCCCTGACTCCCTAGCTCACCCAAAACCAAGAGAAAACACATTAAACATAATTGGTACCGACTAACTCCATTTACAATGGGATATTTAAAAGTGGTGGTTCTTTCTGTGGGCTATTTACAAGCTATATACAAACAAAATACTCAGACCTAAAGAGACAAAGCACAAATAAAGTCAACAAGAGGCAGAAAGCAGCACACGTATCAAAGTTTACACGGGACAAAGCAAAGGCAAGGGTCTGCGCAGGGATGGAAACTGACAAAGTTTAAATACACATTAGGAAGAGTATATCCAACCAATCCCAGAGGGGAACAGTACATATGAAAGTTGTAATCTTTCAGTGGTAAGCTGGAAGCAGGATGCGACACGTGGGCTTGGCCTGAAAGAGGAGGACACCAGTCTCACCTCCAGTACAGACACACGAATGGCACAAAGTACAATCAAGGCTGTAACACCACATCGTGCTGTCTGAAGTGTTTTTTAATTGACGGCTTTTTATAGGCATGTGATTGCTCTTCATTCAGCATCTCATCCAAAGCCCTGATCATTTCAGTGTATGTAGGTTGATTAAAAGATTAATCTTGAAGGATTGCAGGATTGCAGGATATAGTATCCTCTTTTCATTGCGTCTCCACATATGTCACGGATGCTCTACTACCCTTGGGATGGGACAGTGGATTTACTGTCAGATTGTTGTTTTGTAAGTGACAGCTTATTGCAGCTATATGATTTCTCCCACTTCATTCAATGACTTGTCCAAAGCCATTCACAGTAAATGCTTTTCTGGCCTGTATGGATGTGTCAGTCCATGTGGCAGCATTAGTAATAGTGAGTCCAAGGTGAAATGGTGTGTCTATCTCTCTAGACCTTTCTTCAGATGGAGTGTCAGATTAGTCAGATTTGTCCTCTCACACACATTCTCTTCCTGCACCGAGCAGAGTTTGTTTCTGTGTGAGCATGTTACTGTGTGCGTGGGTGGCATGATGCCATTTGCTAGTTCTGTATACAGCGGTCTCCCACATAATTAACGGTCATGTTTTCTTTATGTCTGAAGCCGTGCACATTCGATTTGTGTTACATGTGCCTTGTTGGGCCTTTTTTTATATTGAGGTGGGTGCTTTGCTCCGCTTGGTAATAAAGTACAGTCCTCTGACACCGGGAATTGTAATTCTGCTGGTGTTCGCAAGCCCCCTCTAGAGATGAAGTGACCCATGCTCAGCTTAAATCACTGCTTGTCACTGGTAGGACGGCTCATTTGTGGAGGGGGGGGTTGAGGGGGAGTATGCGGTGGGGCTCCAGGGCCATCAGAAATGGGCCAGTTCCTGTGTGATTAGCAGCAGGAAGGGGCGAAAACGCAGACACAATAATGTGCACCCCAAAAGCCTCCATTAGTCAAATTAAGCCTCTAATGAGAAGAAGCACTTTACGGGGTTAGGGAGCCTTACAATCACATTTCAGATGGGTATAGACACGCTTGCGCTTACACAACACACACAAGCCTACATGCACAAAAATACACCCACACGCCCCTCAGCATGCACACATATAGTAAACAGCAATCAGGGAATACACTCACATCCCAAGAGATCCTCATCACTGTAACTACTTCTGGCGTATGAGAGCCCAATCATATTTTAGCATGGTCCAATAAACGCTCACTTACTGGAGCTAAATTCACTTACTCAGGTTGTTCCTTTGTTTTGGACTCTAGGACAGATGTACTAAGCATTTTCAGGCACGAATAGGACACATTCTGCCCCAAACAGGCAAATATGTTATGTATGAAATGGGCAAATGAGTCTAAATGTAAAATTTATTTGGGATTTACATGGAAAAATGCAAAATGCATATCCCTTAGTTTTTAAGAGTTTTTAAGAGTTGGTGATATGAGGATGGTTTATCATTATTGTGATAAACTGTCATGTTTTTATGCTTTTCTGAGCATGTCATGAATACTATCTGTACTTGAAGAACACTGGACAACTGTAAGTTTCATTAAAAAAAGACCATAATTAAAGATTCAGGGCACATCTGTGGCTACAGATGGTGTCTTAGAACTCATAGAGAATTTCAGTTTCTGTTGTTTTGCTGTATTCTGTGCATCGAGCGGTATGCCGTGTTTTTAAATAATGTATTGAACCTGTAGCAGTGGCTTTCTGAACAGTGATTACGAATCGCTTGTCAAATTCTCCTAATACCTACACATGGCCGACCTTTTCACCGTTGATCGCATCTGTACTGACTTGTACAGGACAGTGTTACTATTACAATAATTTGTACTACATAATACATCCAATTGATCCTTATTTTTAATTTTTTTTCTTTTGTCAAAATTTTTAGTGCCTGAAATGTCGGTGCATCCCTGGTCTCCACTACTACTCCCTGTTAAACCCTACAGCTTACAATTAGAAGGTGATTATATGAACAGTTTGCATGATTAGCTACAGGATAAATAAACTGAATTCTATTTGCAGCCACATTTGTCATATGTATTTGGTCTCTCTTACATGTCCATTCACATAGACACACACACACACACACACACACACACACACACACACACACATACATAAACGCATACATGGTCACACACACACACACACACGCGCACACTCTGCCCTGAAGGAGTAGTGTCCCAGCTGAACTGGACGTGTGGGTATCACTCTTCTCCAGATGAGCGACGGCAGAGGCTCGGTGGAGAGTAGCAAAGATGCTTTCTCCCCAGGCATGCTTTGATGAGCCTCAATTGCAGTATAAATGACTTTACAGCAGAATTACAAAACCCACCTCCTCTTCTGCCTTCTCCAAACAGGCTGGAATAGGCAGGCTGCTAATAACACACAGCTAAAAGCAGCCCCTCACAGAGTCCTAAAGAGAAACAGCCACATCACTCTACACTCAATTACCATCACTCACTAATTAATCTTGTAAATGTTGGATTTGGCATTTTTCACACTGAGGGGACCTGAAGGGAAAGAAAGAGAGAGAGAGAGACAGAGAGAGTGAAAGAGAGAGAGAGAGAGAGAAAGAGAGAGAGAGAGAGAGAGAGAGAGAGAGAGAGAGAGAGAGAGAGAGAGAGAGAGAGATAGAGAGAGAGAGAGAGACCTGTATGTATGAGTGTGTGTGTGTGTGTGTGTGTGTGTGTGTGTGATGGGGAGAGAAGGAGTTTGAGTTTAATAGACAGTTGAAGAGAAGAGAATTCAAGAGACGGAGCAGAAGTATGCTTAGAAGTTATTTTTACTTTCCTGCTAATGTAGGTCAAAGCACAGCAGTTGCATATCACTACAGACTCCCACTTAACACCCGTAGACGCTGCTGTTTGCCCCATGCCATTCTGGCCCTGGCAGTAGCAAACTGCCCCTAGTCATTTATTCACATCAAAGAGATTAATGGTATGACAGAAAAGGTCAGAAGGTCTGGCAGTGTTCTACCCTTTTTCTGGCCAGGGTTATATTGGCTAATGGTAAATGTTGTATGGTTGTGATTTACTTTTATCAAGGAGGACACTGGGATGCAGTGAAAGGTCAGAAAATTTGGCCAGGCTATGGACCTTGATGCTCTGTGATTGTTTAAAGGGCCATCACCTACATTTTTCTTGTATCTGGTCAATGAGGTGTACAGGTGGTGTCCTTCCTGCTTGGCATCGTTCCCTGCTGCATCTCCGCTGGTGCACATTGGGTCAGCCACAGGTTCATTGACCGTTGCCACCGTTCACGGATGTTTCATCCCCTACTAACAGTGGAGGGGTGGAGCCAGTTGGAAGTGTGTTTCTGCCAGCCCCTACAGCTGCCCTTATTGGGGTGTTGAGTCCCAGAAACTGTCCTTTTGCTGTAGCCACAGCCAGTAGTTTCTCAACCTCTGAAGTCATTTTTTTGATTGACCTCAGTAGGCTTGTTGCAGTCATACCAGCAGCATAGAGAAGCTGGATTGCTGATTTTCCCACAAAACTCATGCATCCAATTTCCACTGGGTAGACGGTTGCAGTCCAGGCAGCCTCATTGCACTCTGCTGCCAGTTCAGAGTACTTAAGTCACTTGAACTCGTGTGCTGCTGGTATCCCCCCTCCTCACAAAGGATATTAAGTTCAGAGATGAGTACCTTCTTGGTAACTGTGGACCACATCATGACATCTGGTCTGAGGGTTGTTTGAGGGATCTTAATATA
>JBBPCZ010000019.1:9015710-9066852 GCA_037974445.1 Brycinus macrolepidotus | reverse complement strand
TTAACGCGCGATAAATTAATTGTCGGCGTTAAGTAAATCATGCGTTAACGCGATAATAACGCGTTAACTTTCCCAGCACTAGTTCAAATATGAGTTATTTGCCCTGCAATGGACTGGCAACCTGTGCAGGGTGTTTCATTGCCTTTTAGGATAAACAGCTCAGAAAATGAGTGGATGAATGAGTTTTAAGTTATTTAGGAGCACAGTTTATTTAAATATCCATTTATAGTATTTCTTGATAAAATATCTGCTTCAAGATCATCAAATGTGAGGCATGCTGGATGTATTTCGTTGTATTTTATATTATTTTATTGCTTGTCATCTACAGCTCTGTTCATTATTCTGGACACATTTTGTTATTTTTTATATAGATTCCTACAAACCTATAGTTGCATTATCAACTTTACACATGTACCTGCAACAAACTGATTTCGCATTATTGAAAAGAGTGATTAGAATCTTACAGTAGTGTAATAATATAGTTAATTAATTGAGAAATTAATAACATAGTAAGTGAGATTTATATTAACTTTTACTTCATATGTCAACAGGATTGAGTCAAGAAGTGCAATAAATTTTTTTTTTTTTTTTTTTTTTTACCAAAGGCAATGACTGTACAGAACCATTCCCTAAAGCCCTAAAGAACCATTTGAATGTTTGAATATTCGTCCTTCTGTTTGTTAAATGGTTCTTCTCCATGATGAAGAAAATATTGTATATGGTTCTTTTAACAGCCCTTTAAATGTTTATATAGAATCTGCACTTTGGACAGAATTTTTCTGCTTTAACAACTTACAGGTGTGAAATAATTAATATATAATTAAACCACGCTTTTGTTATGTAAGGGATACTTCTATGGGTTAAACAGAGAAAAAAGTGCAATAAAAATGTAAAAAAAACAAAATTTTAAGCAGCATTTTATGATAGCCCCATGAAACTTTTTGGAAAAAAGAAAAAAGTCTTAATGTAAGTCCTAAATCCTAAAAGCTTTTAGAGAGGAATGGATTACTGCATTTTTTTAATGGGTGGGTGGGTGTTCCAAAGGCAGTGAACCATTATGAGCTGTAAGGATAATTTGTTTCCTCACATTTTCATTAAGGTCAGCTAGATCACTGACACCTTTCGGCGAGCGTCCCCAATTAGAGCAAAGATGAGCACAAACATCTTTTTACTCATTTCATACTGCAGGCTTATGGCCGGAGTTTTTAACAGAGCGAATAGCATTACTGAGCCGACTCTGATTAGACAGCTGAAGTGTAGGCAGCAGCAGGGCTCCCAATTACTGCCCTCAGGTGGCCGCCCTCGGATGAGGGCGAGAGCGAGGGTGGGTCATTAGCATTAGCTCTGACATTTATACCCTGCATTCAGCCTGGCAAGCAACAGGTCAACGGGTCAATTTGCACAGACATCCCTGAAGACCTGCGTAATGAGGGACTTTGTGCACAGCTGTCATGTAGATTTCAAAGGACCTGTCTTTGGTGAGTCAGTCGAAGAAATTGGCCAACTAAAGAAAGATTTGTAATTGCTGTCAGAAATTAGATGTCATGATGACGCCAGTCTGTCCACTCCGGGTGATAGTTCGCCCATGCTTTTGAACTTTTTTAATGAAATATGGATTTATACCTACGCCTACACTGTATAATTTAATCTTGCACCAGAGTTGAGGTGGCAGAACTGTCAGAGTTGAGCCAGTGATTAGAGTCTGGCGTTAACTGTTGGTAAGTCAGATCAGTCTTTAGCGTTATAATTAATACATACAGTGCCGTGAAGGAAGTCCCCTGTCTGCATTTCTGCGTTCATGCATTTTTGACAATATTCTAACGGAGTATTTTTTCAGCTAGCCTCATCAGATTAACCCATCTACTCTTTGATCCTGTTCTGAGTCCTTCTTGTGTTCATAGGCCCACGAATTACAGGTTATAATTCTGAAGTTTACCTGTTGATGTAAGATATAAAACGTGGAATGTGTTTGAATAAACCTTGGTGTGCTCCAGCAGAACAGGCCCATCACCTCGTCGTGGTTTTGTGAGCAGCACTGATTTAGAGAGTCTCCAGGAACACGGAATGTCCTTGTACACGGCTAGTTTAGACGCCCAAGACTTTGATTAAGCCCCGACTCATCACTTTCCCCCTGCTCTGCACTGCAAAGTTTTAAAAGAAAAATGGGCTGTAGTTATTTCACTGAGGATCATTTCATTTGTTTGCTTGGCTGTGCAGTCCTGTTAAGGAGAAACAAGGAAGACTCCTCTGTGGTTGGCTCAAATTGTTTATCCACGCTGTAAATACACAGTCACAAGCCATTGCTAGGCAACATCTGAATTATCTTGTTGGAAACCCTATTGCCACAATCAGTACTGTCCTACTGAGAGCACACACTCATCATAGTCTATATCTTAACTTAGAAAATCAACAAAACATGTAATATGTAATTTGCCTGGTGGTGTTTAAACTGTATGTAAGAAACTCTCAGTATGAGTACAAAAATCTATAATTGCAACAACTTCTTAAGTCACTCCTCTTTGCCACCTCACCGTTGACCTATTTAAAAAAAGCATATTTTAAAAAGGAACATTCTGCATATGCCAGTGCAAAGTTACTTTATATTTGATTGCCTTAAAAAATGTACAAAAGTTTGGACTGATGACAGTGTTTTTTTCCATTTACCACTGGCTGACACACAACCCCAAAGCATAATAGATCCTCCCCCAAAGCTGGCAAAGTGTCCTTTCATTAACTGCTACTCTTTTTTTTTTTTTACCTTTGGTATTTGTAGCAAAAGAATTCGTTTTTTTCACCTCTCTCCAAAATGCCCCTGGCTTACCTAGATGTTGTTTTGCGTTCTTCAGACATCCAGACGTTGTGATGAGGTCGCACTTAAGGTTTCCTTCTGATGAATCTTTCATGCAGATCATGTTTGTGCTATAATCACAGTGCACCGCCACTTCTGTCTCCATTTTTTCTGGTCCTTTGGGTTTTGCTTTGCCTTTACTTTCTGGCCAGCATATGAACTGTTTTCTTGCTCAAGTTTTCTGTGGACATTTCTGTGACATATTTTTACAGTTCTCCCTGCTTTGTAGGCATCAGTTAATTTCATCTTCAGATCTTCAGCCACCTGTTTAGTGAAGGGGTTGTGGAGTGTTAGCAGTAAGCTGGAGAGCTTAGAGTTAGAAGGGTTCATTTATTCTGCTCTGGAATTGTCATCTGCTGGGAACTCTTGACTTGTCTAACCAGTCCGAGTCAATTAAGTCAAAGCACAATAAGTTAATTACATTATAGGACTTCACAACTGCACATGCCACAATTACACACAATTAGTGTTTACATCTTTCCACAACAAAAAACAACAATCCCGCATTTGGTTAGTTTGTATATTAATACACAAGCAATGGTTTTCAGTTACAGTGGTCAGGTATTGGCAGGGGGCAAATACAGAGCAGGCTTGTTTTTATTTGGGGCACTCTAAAAATCATGGTTATTGTTTTCCAAGGTCAAACATGTTAAACAGTAAAACAACATAAAAATGAGAGAGAACCAGATCTATAGAATGGGAATAATGAGAGAAAGGGTACGCATGGATGATGACATAAGATTACAATACATACCAGGTAAATATGTTTCAGAAACACATGTAAGATAAGGCAGATGCTTTACAAGGAATAAACAGGACCATTAAGGTGTATATGAAAGGATGAAGAATCTGATAATAATAATCTACTGCACGTAATGAGGCTCTAGGGTGAAGCTGGAACCAGATGGCAAGAGTCTTGGACAGACTGGTCCACCCGGCCTCTACCAAGGCAAAGAGACACTGTCACATTTATGTTTCAGTGAAGCCCAACAGCCAGTTGCAATTACATTTTTCACACATTTTTCACATATTTGAAAGGAAGGAGATGCACTATGTTGCTGCAACCCAAAAATGCTTCATTTATTTTTTTTTCTCAGACTCCCTACATATTACATATTCAAGGCGATCCATGAAAAGTCAGAAAGGGGCAAATTTTTTATTTATTTATTTATTTTCTTTTACTTTTGAAGATAAGCACATGCAATTCGCAGTTGGCCTTTCAGGTCACATAGCTGTCACTCACCTCATTGCTTTTCACTCAGCCTATAAGCCTGCAGTCACCCGGCCCTGAAATGACAGCACCCACACTGACCCCCTCGTCACATGCTGAGTTCAGAGAGCGGAGTGAAAACAGAGTGTGTCTAGTTAGAATAAACCTTGTGCTGGTGTGCTCCAGCAGAACAGGCCCATCACCTCGTCGCGGTTTTGTGAGCAGCACTGATTTAGAGAGTCTCCAGGAACACGGAATGTCCTTGTACACGGCTAGTTTAGACGCCCAAGACTTTGATTAAGCCCCGACTCATCACTTTCCCCCTGCTCTGCACTGCAAAGTTTTAAAAGAAAAATGGGCTGTAGTTATTTCACTGAGGATCATTTCATTTGTTTGCTTGGCTGTGCAGTCCTGTTAAGGAGAAACAAGGAAGACTCCTCTGTGGTTGGCTCAAATTGTTTATCCACGCTGTAAATACACAGTCACAAGCCATTGCTAGGCAACATCTGAATTATCTTGTTGGAAACCCTATTGCCACAATCAATACTGTCCTACTGAGAGCACTCACTCATAATAGTCTATATCCCTAACCAATCGATGAGGAAAAAAATCTGTTTTCACTGTCATAGCAATTTTGTGTTGACGTGATTACATTAGAAGGGGAAAAAGGCTTTTTCTTCAACAGCACATTGAAATGTCAACTTGATTCTCTCCACAGCCTAATCAGAGAAAGATTAAAATGTTGGAAATATGACTAACCTGTGGCACTGTCTGGAATATTTACTAGCTGTGACACTTGGTTCATTTGGGCAAGCAGTTATTGCATTTATTACCTTTGTTCCCTTGGGCTGCAGCTTGTGCTGTGAACCATGAACGTATCACCTAAAGGCCATTTCATCTCACGCAGGGCATCATGGACCCAATATTGTTAACACAGGGCTATTAGAGAAATGGGTGGTGTCTTATTACGTCTCAGTCACTCATAAAACAACAACAACAATGCCCACTACACTCCTTGAATGTGGTCTATAATGTGTTTGAGATTCTGCTACACACACCAGTAAGCCACTGAACCCCTGACACGTGAAGCGAATAGTATTAGGCAACAAGTGAGCAGTCAGTTATTGAAGCTGATGTGTTGAAAGCAGGGAAAATGGGCAAATGAAAAAGGCCAAATTGTGATGGCTAGGCAACTGGGTCAGAGCATCTCCAAAACAGCATTCAAGCAGATGTCACTTTGACATGTACCTTTACACTGTTGCAGACCAAGTACACCTCTTAATGGCAATGGTATTCCCTAAATGTCAGTGGCCTCTTTCAGCAGGATAATGCACCCCGTCACACTGCTTAAAGCAATAGTTTGAGGAACATGACAAAGAGATGGCAATCTCTGGGATGTGCTGGACAATTCTTGGAGGCCCCACTTTGCAGTTAAAAGAATTTTGAGGATCCGCTGCTAATGTCTAGTGCCTGATACTACAGTGCACTTTCAGGGGTCTTGTGGAGACCATGAAAGGTTTTACTGTTATGGCTGATCGGTGTATATATTTTCTGTCATTGTATCTCTTTTTTTGTAGTAGTATTTTACTTAATTTGAAGAAACCATCTGCGCTGTACTCTGGTCCATCGGTTTCTCTGCATTTGTGAGCTCTTCTACCCTGTTCATCAATGCTCTGGACTCCCAAAGAACCAGTAGGCAGGTATGATTTGGATGGTGGATCATTCTCAGCACTGCAAGGGTTACGTTCCAAAATGTACTATAGGCAACTTTAAAATGTTCTATTTTCATTATATATGTTGTTGGGAGTAAATTAAAGTGGCCCCTTATAGTCACGCGTGAACACACCACACAGTGTGAACTTCTTTCGCTGCATTTAACCCATTCACCAAGTGAAGCAGAGGGCTGCCACTAACAAGGGGCACCCAGGGAGCAGTGTGTGGGGACGGTACCTTGCTCAAGGGTACCTCAGTGATAACACTAGCAGCGTTGGGATTTGAACCCACAACCTTCTAATTGTAGGAGCAACACCCTACCCACTAGGCCACCAGCTGCCCCAAGTGACTGGACGCAAGAAATATTAATGCAATCTTACGATTAACACCACCTTAATTAGAGAAATGTACTGTTTATTTTCCACTATAGGTTAGTTGTTTTGAAAAAATCTTTTGAAAAACTTGCCTTATATAACGTTAAAAGACATTTCCCAGTTAATTTTTGACTAATACTATTGATCCACTCATCTGTTTGTCATAATATGATCTTACAATGTAAAGGACGGCTTGCATTTTTAACGTATTTCTAAAAGATTGAAATACAGGCTGTTGTTCTGAGATGTATAGTTGTTGTAAACAAATTGTTTTTCCAATAAAATTTGTATTTGTATATCTGTCCCATTAGATTTCTTAGCTAAATTGCTAAATAATCACATGCATTTATTCATTTGACTTGTATTTGAGGCATTTACATATAGTATATAACATACTGTATCTGCCTCTGTCATATGTATTAGATTTCCGCATGGCTCCAGAGACAGGGAGAGATGAAATTAAATGATTTTGCTGCTTTACATTACTGCAGCTGTAATATAAGCACTCTGTTGTATTTTGGATTTGTCGCTCTGCAACATCTTGATTCTAGTTATTTGATGATTACATTAGCTTGAATGTCTTTTATCTACAGAACCGTTCCATGGCTCAAAATAAAAATGGTTCACCACAGCGGTTCTTACAGTAAATCGTCCATCAGAAGTAGGACAATATGCTTCAAAATGCTCTTTATTTTATTGCTGGATTTGATTTTTTTTATAAACATGTTCTGTCCCTGTATAACCTTGAGGAAACAGTGGGCATGAGGACACAAACATGCTTTGCGGGGGATGTTCTTTATATAAAGGGATAGTGCACATACAGTACAGAAGGTGCTGTTCACTGCCTCCAGGCCCTTGTTAGATCCAATACAGCCTGAGCGAACAGACATTAAGCACTGTTACCTCAAAGTTACTACTGGAAATCGTTGGATGTGAAAGGCTGTGGTACTGCCCCAGGAGGCTTTAAAACATCACTTACAAAAGCAAGAGCAATATCATAAAACGACAAAAAAGTTAAAGGTAGGCTTATCATGATTTCTGACACTGATCCACTAAAAGCTTGTTCTGGCAAAGATTAAGCAACTAATATGGGTTACGCAAGAGGAACGCAATTCAGATTTGATTATGATTGCCTTCTCAGAGTACTGGGTTTGTCTGCTTTGGCTGGAGATGGACCCTAGCAGCAGAAAAAGACTACATCATTGAGAGCAGTATCATCATTCATCCACTGATAGTCCTCTTGTTTGGTCTTCAGCCCACAGATACCACGTTCGCATTCTTCACTCCAGTCGCCCCACTCTCCAAAGTCCAAGCCATCTCCCTCCAGAATCGAAGTGTCACATTTGAACCTGCAGGAAGAAGTTTCAAATTCATTGTTACTCTATAAGAGTATTATATATTTAACGCAATAGTGAAAATTTTGGAAAAAGAAAATTTATGTGATATGGCTCTTGGCCTCTTCATTTGTCATCTATTCTGGAAACCACTGTTAGAAATTAACACTTGGCATCCTTGCAGAGTGAATTAGGCATTGAAGGCGCAGGGCTTGTGCAACACTAGCACCCACTCTTGAATTGCTGGTCATTTTTTTCTTAGAAATTCTAGAGGTTGTGACTTTTGGAGTTTATTTTGTTTATTTATTAGAGTGTTACACAATGTCTATCTGAGCCAAACCAATCTGTGTAGTGTGGAATTGCAGTTCTATCGAATCAAGACATGATCAGCATTTTCACACTCCCTCATAATCTTCTCTTTTTTTCCAGCACATTCAAACATGGAAATGCGAGGACCCCACAGGGCCGCAGCACTCTTAGATTTCAGATTTTTTTTAACTACAACTGCTAAAAATAATTTGAAAAATAATGAACTGAACTTTATGATAATTTGAGCATAATACACATCTGTATGTGCTTGTTTTTTAAATGTGACATTTGTGTTTTTATTTTTTCTATAAATTTTGAAAACTTGCAGGAACTGTGCATTTTATTAGTGTGATTGCATCAAAATTTTATTTTTATTATTCTTTTTATAGTCAAAAAAGGTGCTGCTTCTCCTCCAATTGTGTGGACCCATTCCAACATCGAAAACATCCGTTAATATCCGGTGCAGTGCGCGTGTATTCATACATTTGATCAGCTGATCAGGGCCAAGAACTGATTGTTTGAAAAAATGATTTTTGTGGTTGCGTCAGCTCTGTAATGTATGAGGAGAGAGGCCGGACGGTCAAGTCAGCTTCAAAATATGTGTTGAAAAGAGAGGATCTGTGACCTCACGGCTAAGGTGGCTGGAAAGGGGCAAAACGTGGAGAAACACAAACGAAACAAGAAACAAGCAGATAGCAAAACACACAGCAGACTCATAAACAGTACACAAACGTTTTTTACCCATAAAACCAAGGTTTGGGTGTCTTCAAACACTGATATTATAGCAACTGTGCAATCCTAACTTCACAACTTTCCTGGAAATGCATTTAGTTACAGTTGCATTTTCATCACAGTGAGCTGAAATGCTCTCCTCACCACCTGTCGGCTGATTTGGGGGTGTCACTAGGACACAGCCAGTTGGAGTGGCCCAGAGAAAAGTGTATAATGAACTGTAGGCTGGTTCTGTGCTCAGCACATAATGGCCTGCGTTTTGAATAAATGAGTTTTTCTTTCACCTATTACATTTTCCATTCACACTGTGTTAGAGTGTTGAATCACAGTGTGTGATGGGCGTGATACCAGAAGGTGAGAAAGCAGAATGAGAAGGGTGCGCATCAGTGACAAATTTTCTGAAAAATTTTAAATGAAAAATAAAGAAGTCTTTATTTTGCCTGCCGTCACTCTCTACATCATATATGTTGGGTCTAAAATTTCAGCACCCTCAAAACACCTTCCTGCATCTCTTGTACCTTATGTTGTTCACAGCTGTGTTGTCTTCTTTGGCTTTCACAGGCTCTGTGTTTAGCTGGAAACCTTTCAGGGGTCCTGAAGGACACCACTTAATCTTTGTCCAGTTACCCCACCTAGAGCAAAACACTGTTACTTCTCTATCTTGACATCAACAGTGAAACTAAACCATGTAGCTGGACACTTACAGCCCCAGCTCTGACTCTACATAAGTCTTTTGAGTTATTCCACTTGAGTTCATGCAAAACAGACGGATGCCGTTTAATGCAGTGTCGTCAAAAATAACACTGGGCCCTTGGAACCTTTCCACCTGAAATATGAAAAACATGAGCAACAAAACTTTTGAAAAACAAAAACTTTTTGTTGGTCTACTGAAGAGATCCACAGAAACATAAATTATGCTGCCTTTATTGTTGGGTTCACTGTAATAGTTTCTGACTGCAAGCTCATTTAGATCGGCAATGGCTGATAATTGATTGGTTTAGTAGCAATAAAGGTGACTAACTAAAGACAGATGAATATAGACATGAATAGGCAAGTCTACATAAACAGTAATAAAACGAATACATGGAAAATGGTGAATGAAAAAAAAATAGGCATTCAATTATATTCTTTAATGCATTAATGCACAAAACAGTTGCTCAGACATGCTAAAGTAAGTGAATATAACCTGGCTCTTACCAAAAGACTGAATGCGACAGCATGGGTGCCATCTGGGCACATATCAGTAATACCCCACTCACCCCATATCCCTCCATTCGCAACACTGATCGAACCATTTAAGTCTTCGACATAATCCTCTGTTTCTTCAGCATCTTGAGCCTGCAGCCGTGAGCCATGCAACTCTGGAGAAAGAGCCAGGAGAAGCAGAAAAGTGGTGAAGAATTGATGCATCTTATTAGCTCTGCACCAGTTCTGACAATTCCCTTGGTTTTATACCCTGTTGCATGTGAAACATGGAACATGTCAGATTTCCCAATTAGCTTCCTTTGCTGTTACATTTGACTCACTGTGGTCAGCCACTAATTGCACAATGTGGCAGTTACGCCATATTCATACTAATGCATTGTTTTAGTTACTGTCACTGAAACTGTTACTGTTACTTTCTCTATTTTTGATGGAGGTGGAAAAAAACACTTATAGCTCACCTTTTCTTTCCCTTCAAAGGCTTTAAAATCAGGGTTGGGAGGCTTGCTTAGAGCCTGCACTATAATACAAATGACTATAGGTCAAACACTTTGCAACCAAGCAGATTGGTTGGAACAGACTGTCATATAATCTGGAATAAGAAATTGGAATATATTGGAATATCATACTCCCTGAGCTTTACGTTCCTTTTTAGTTCTGCAAGCTCATAGTCTTAGAATAAAATAGAATGCCTTTCATTGTCACTATACACATGTACAATGAGATTAAAAGCAACTCGTTCAGTGCAGACTGCCTGATATCAGTGTGTCATTTTTAGAGCCTCGCACAAAAATGCAGACCTTCGTCACACCCAATTTACCACAGGAAAAAATGAAACTTACTTTAACTTGGACTTGTCTGTAATTAGTTCCCATTATTGTCAAGGCAAGCACATTTTTATATTGAGATTTTTTTCTGTTTTCCCTGCCCCTTCCTTCTCTTTATAACTTAACATCAAAATCTGCAGTAATTAGACAAATTTAGCTCATAGGAACAAACACAGGTAAGAAAATCACAATTAGAGATAAATGGCTTTAATCTGCTATTGTATTGTAATCTTGTAATCTACTATTTTTATGATGTGCCTATAATCTGACTGCTGTCTTTTTTTCTTGTAACTGTAACGGAATAGTTATCTTTTCGTATCATGATTACATAAAACTGTTATATGTATTCCGTTACTATCCAACTCTGTTTAGAATTGCAGTGGAAAACACATCATAAGGGAAAAAACAACCTCTAATACTCTAATACACATAACATTACTAAAAGCCTACTACCTGGATATGGATTAGTACTTACTTTGAGACTGTCCTGTTTAACTTGTGAAAAGTCCTAAGGAGGAATTATGTCCATGTTATGTTCACACCGGCCATAGGAAAATGGACCAGCGTGTTTTCTATAATTATCTAAAAAAATCACCATGCCGCCTATATTGTTGGATGCACTGCATTAGTCGCTGAGTTACACTGGTAATGGCTTTTTTATTAACTGGTTTAGGAACAATAAAAGGTGAATGTTAAGTGATGTATATTCCTGTTCCTATGTTTTACCTGCACAAAAAGGTTATTTGTGACAAACTACACATTTTAGGATTTGTTGGTTCATATTATTAAATAATGTGAAGACAGCATTGAGATATCATATTGTTAATGGAGTGGAGAAGATAATATGGCATAAATAGCCACTTAGACCATAAAAGGATAAGGATTGGACTTGGATTAAATTGCAGTGCCACTGAGATTTCACTTTTTCAGTCTAACAGTGTACCCATAAAGGTCCTTCCGCCATATCATGCCTCACTAATTTGTTTAATATTACTTTGGTATGAGGAGATATTTTATGGGTTTGTATTCCCCGGGTTTCCATTCTGCGTCTGGTAGCTGGAAAGCACAGTGTCAGAGTAAGAACTCGTCTGTATATTGATTTCAGAGGGCAGTAATGTAATGGTGCACTGCGCTGGAGCTGGTGGAACAGGGCAGGAGGAATCACCTCCGAGGTGTTTTTTACAGCCTGCAGCTGGGCTGTGTTGGAAGCGGAGATTTATGGTAAAATATTCTCTTACTCGCAAAGATGTTTACTCCTTAAGCAGCTGTTTACATCATGGGCCCATTTTAACGATGGACTCTCATCTCCTGTGCATCTTTATCCTCTGCGGGCAGTGCCAGTGTGATTACAGAGAGACCCCAGCCCCATTAAAATTTAGCATCTCTGATCAAGACTGATGAGGGATGAGGGAGAACCAGAGAGACGGAGAGAGAGGGAGGGAGGGAAGGAGGAAGATATGAAGATTAACAGAAGAAAATGAATGTACACAGAGAAGCAACACTGATCAAAAAAAAAAAAAGAGAAAAAAAATTAAGGAGCTCTCACTCAACAGCAGTAAATAAGCCCTCTTGGTACTATACACAGCATGGGCTCTCGCGGCTCTTACGGTTTCGACTCCTGCAATGTTGCGTAACCAATGTGACCACATTGTTTTGCAAGCAGTAAAACAACAACTTGGCTTTTACACACAAGATGAGAGCACTTCCATTGTCCACATACACGCGCTTGTATAATTCCAGAACATGGACAACACAGGGCCATCAGAAATCTGCAAGAAAATGTAGGTTGCATTCATGAGGTGCTCATTCAAAAACAGGTTTGACATCACAAATCCCTTCCTCCACCATCGTTCTGTGCCAGAGGGTTCGTTTTAGATGTGGATTTCTTTTAGAGCTGGCAACCTTGCATGCTTTTGGAACGCGCTCTTTTAAAGGTTACTGGCAGAGACTTTGATTTACAGAAGCAGCAGCAACACAACAGACTCAACCAGCAATAAAGTGACAGGGTGTAAATGAACTGCTTTTTACTGCTTTCAGTCATCTTCTTTATCTGTACTTCTTTACTTTATTACTCTACTTTCTGTCTCTAATGTCTTTCTCTCCCTCTCTCTCTCTTGCTCTCTCTCTCTTCCCTCTGCTCTCTCCCTTACTCCTTTTCCCTGCTCTTCTCTTTCTCTCTCTCCCTCTCTCTCTCTCTCTCTCTCTTCCTCCCTCACCATCTCTTTCTGTCTCTGTCCTTCTCTCTTGCCCTGTCTCCCCTTTTAATATTCTCTCTCCTCGTCTCTTGTTCTTTCTCCTCTTCTCTCCTTCTCCTTCTGTCTCTTTTCCTCTTTCACTCTCCCACCCTCCTTCTCTCTCTCTCTCTACTTTCTTAATAATGTCCCTTTGTCTCTGTGTTTCTTTTTCTCTCTCTCTCCTTTTCCCTCTCTCTTCTTTTTTCCTCACGATCTCATCCTCTTCTTGCCCCCCCCGTCTTCATCTCTCTTTTCCCCTCTCCCCTCCACTTTCAACTCTCTCCATCATTCTGTCTCCACTCTCTTTCTCTCTCCATCTTTCCCCTCTCTCTCGGCATCTTTCTTTCTATCTTTCTCTCTTGCTATCTTTCCCTCTTGACCACTCTCTCGCCCTCTCCCTCTTTTTCATTTTTTCTTTTTTTATCCCTTTCTATCTTTTGCTTTCTCACTCCCCTTCCCTCTCTCACTCTCTGTCACACACCATAGACACATACACACACAACAACCCACATCTTTTTTTCTTTCCCATTTTCAAACACACTCTTTCTTGGTTCTAAATAAATGCTCAAGGAGTTTTTCTCTCTATCTCTCTCTCTCTCTATCTCTCTCTCTCTCTCTCTCTCTCTCTCTCTCTCTCTCTCTCTCTCTCTCTCAGTGGGGCTGAAGAGCTTGATAATTAGCTGCTTATTTTAGTTAGATGTAAACTATTGAAAAAAATAAACTGTGTGCTGCTGTAGGCATGGGTTTGATACCTCTGATCTATAGTGTGTGATTCTGATATATGGTGCAAAAAATTCTAGGTCCTCCTGTTGAGTTCTTTCACAGTTTATGTCTCACTCTTCCTGCGTTTGATAATGACAGCATATGTCGTGTGATTGTGTTAAATTGGAATTTTAATTATTTATTTATGAAAACTGAGGCCTGCTGTCTTCGGCGCTTCAGCAAGGCTGTAGTTATAAGTCAGTCACACAGCAGTATTGCCATTCGGTGTGAAACATATGGGAGAGTAGTGGATATAAAACTCCTCTCTAAAAAAGGAAAACCCAAGCAGCAGAGCTAAATCACTCTCCTGTGTGTTTCCAGAGTGACCTGACCCTACTTACCTATGCTGTCAGTCATAAAATATTTCTATGATCGATTGAACAATGCTCCATCCATCTACACTGTATCTAAACCTACAAACCTCTCTCTCTCTCTCTTTCTCTGTAGTTTTTCATCTTGCTTCTGCTGATTTTCCTGTTGGAGATTCTGTTCATCATTCTCTTCTTTGCTTATCAGGATCAGGTAAGGACTCATTTGTATTTCTATGTTTACCAGTGATTGTATGCACATAGACAATCACATTAAGTGACAAATTTAACTTGTTAAATGACCTTTATTGATATATACTTTATTGATCCCGGAGGAAATTGCTTAACCTACTCTATTTACCTGAGTGAAGCAGTGGGCAGCCGACAATGGCACCCCGGGGACAGTAGTTTGCTCAGTGGTACATCAGTGGTGCTACTGGCAGTCCTGGGATTTGAACCCATGGCCTTCTGATCACATGGGGCAACTCCCTAACCACCAGACCACCAGCCGCCCATAAACTGCAGCTGCAAGACAAATGTTGCCAACAAATACTAGAATGCTGTGGTCACCCAAATAGTCCAGATCTATTTAATTTGTAAATTAAAGCATAAGTCTGGGCCAAATAATGAAGATGTGGATGAGTGTGTTAATAGAAGTTTGGGTGATGTAATGTGGGCTATTTAGGTGACTGTTCACTTCTAGTGTATGTTAATATCATTAGCCTCATAGCTGCAGCTCTCAACCAAAGAAGCAAAATATAGACAAAAACATGCCTTGGCCGGTCAGCTACATTTGGAATAAGAGGGAAATTATATAAATTTGACTTTTTACAGAATTATTTCTATAAGATGCAACCCTTAGAAGCGGAGCTAATACTTTTGCTGTACTATTCATATGTAATTGCATACAGAATGCATTACACAGTTAATTACATTTACATTCTGTCTAATTTGTTCTGTTTGCTACTATGTCAAAAAATGCTAAACGCATTTTTGTTTATGTTAAACAAGACTGTAGATATAACTATAACTTTAATATGTATATATTGGACTAGAATACTCATGTCTGGTCTCAAAATGCTTTTTCTGTAGTCTTTGACTTGGCTTGGACTTGCTGGTACTTGGACTTGGACCTGTCTCAGACTTAGCCATTGGTCTCACCAAATATTCTAGTTTGTCTCGACAAAGTCCAGCAGCCGTTAAATACAGTGTTTTCATGGATAATTTGTCTGGGGCAGGCAACTTTGCCAAAATCACTACTGCCACGGTGAACGAAAAAAAAAACAAACATCAAAACTAAAGCACCGACAATCGTCCACAAAACAACCCCCTCAATTTGATCCTACAGTGTTATCACACTGTACGTGCTTTTTGATTATTACAATTAATAACAGAGCAGCATGATCATCTGAAAGTAGAAGATATACTGTGTGTCCAGCAGCAAACCTGCATTATAAACAGGCTGGTAAGTCTTTAAGAGGGTTCTTTTTTGTCTGTCTCTGTATTTCACACTTGATTTGGACTTGATTAGTTCTGGACTTATCTTGGACACATAAAAGTGGTTAGTTTTTTTTTTTTGATTGAAAGCTGATTCACACTTTTGACAGCGTTTCTCTGCTTGTTTCAGTGAGCTACGTGATAGCAGTAATTATAAGTGAATCATACCATCCTCTTGTTTTCATCACAAGAGATTTTTAATTAACAAAATTACTGTCTCTTAATTTTGAAAAGCGTTTTGTGCAATTGCATTGTTCCAAGAGTGCTTTCAAAAGCTGTGTTGCTTTTGAGGGGTACAAACCTTGGCAGTTTCAGTCACCAGTAGCCTTAAAAGCATTTCATCTGAGTCACTAAGCCATAGACCTTGCTGCTCTGCATCCCTTCAGATCACTTCAGTAACAAAAAGTCCATCAGTGACAGGCTCTCCATCTCCTATATCTTTACTCAGTGTCTGGCGGCACAGGCTAAAGCTATAAACAGTGTTAATCCTTCAAATGCTGCCCCTGAGCATGATCCTGCCAATCAAGGCAGGGGGGGCGGCCACTCTCAGCATGGACTATGGTCTACTGTGGATTGCTAAAGGTCAAGATGCTGGCGATAAATGTTTATCTGTTATCTTTTTTTCTTTCATGCTTTACTCTCAGTCTGGCTTCTTTAAAAAAAAAAAAAATCAAATCACGGATGACACTGAATGAGATTTTGATCATTCAGCTTCAGTCAAGATGTCAGTCAGATGTCGGTTGGTCAGAGCTATTCAGTGTGTTCAACTGCTTTGATCTACATGTGTACATTGGGTATCATACGCAGATGACTTCTTGTTTACTAACATGACTCAGGCAGTACAAGGATTAAGGCCAGTCTGGAAGTAAATTGCAGTGCCAGTGGTGATTCACTATTGATGATCCTTCTTCAGTCTCTAAATTCTTTTGTCAGTGGATGTTCTTTAAAAGGTATGTTTATTCTGTGTGTATGTGTATCTACCTAACTAAGTGTATTTGGTCCATCAGGCACAGGTTTTGTCAAAGCCTTGTCTGCCATATTTTGATCCAGTGTCTGTGTGGACAATTTGCCCCTCAGCATGTTTGTTCAAGGTTAAACAGGCTATGTGCTTATGCAAAGCCCGTCCATTCAAACAGATTATTCTGTTTATCTGTCACTGGGTAAACTAGAATTGGATGTCTACTACATTGAAAATCCTCAGTCTGTCACTCCTCCTATGTCCCACCCAAAAAGGAAGAAAACTGATGGAGACAAACCAGAATCAGAATGAGAATTTAGTTTATTTCCAAGTAGGTTTACCCATAACGGGGATTTTTTCTTGGTGTGCTGGCACCAAAACCACTGAAGTACATTGGATAGTAACAAGTGCTATAACAAGGAGTAATACAAAGTACAGAGAACACTATGAATATAATATAAATATATTAAAAGAGGAAAATGGAAAGTGAAAAATATGAATATTGAAATATAAAATGTTCAGTCAGAATGTTCAAAATGAAATACAATATATCAAAATGTATTTAAAAAGGTAGAAAAAAGATACAGAACATTGAAATGTAAGATGTACGAAGTGAAATAGGCAGGTGAGTAAACGCTTAAAGTAATATAAAATATAACATATGCAGAAGTGTGTGTGTGTGTATATGCACAAAGTCAATGGGGAAGGTTAGGAGCAGAGTCTGTGTCAGCAAAGGTCAGGGGGCTCATTGATGAGTTCTATTGCTGTAGTGAAAAAGCTGTTTTTGTGGCATGTGGTTCTAGTTTTAAAAGGCCTCAGTATGTTGCCAGAGGATAGTGTTTTGAACAGTCTGTGTCTGGGGTGGGAAGGGTCAGCCACAATCTTTTCTGCTCACCACAGGGTCCTGGAGGCGTGCAAATCTTGTAGAGATGGCAGATTGCAGCCAATCACCTTCAGAGTGGATGATATGCTGCAGTCTGCCCTTGTCCTTGGCAATGGCAGCAGAATACCAAACGGTGATGAAGCAGGTGAGGATGGATTAGATTATTGCAATGTAGAGATGGACCATCATTGTCCTTGGCAAGCTGAACGTCCTCAGCTGCAAAGGAAAGCACATCCACTGTGGGACTTTTTTGATGAGGGAGTTTTTATTCAGCTCCCACTTGAGACTGTGGGAGACGGTGGTGCCCAGAGGGCAGAAGGACTTTACCGGGAAAGATGGGGTGAAGATGAGCGACACCCTTCTTTCTTCAGAGCATTGAGCTCCAGTTTCTTCTGGCTGCCCCAAGTCACCAGATGGTCAATTTCCCACCTGTATGTAGACTCATCCCTACCAGAGACAAGGCCAATAAGGGTAGTGTCGTCCACAAACTTCAGGAGCTTGTTATACCTTGAGAAGAGTAGAAGGGACAGGACATAGCGCTAGGACTTACGCTTCCTCAACTTAACATACTTTCCTCTGTTAGACAGGAAGTCAGTGAAGCCACTGCAACACTGTTTCAGAGTTGCTGTATTTTCATAGATTGACTGTGTATCTATATTGAACTGCTGCAGATCATTTGGACATATAAAGCACACAATTACATTCCAATTTTCTGTTTGTTCTCCACTTGACTGCTAACATTTGCACAATTTTTGGATGTGAAAAATTACTGGTTGTGCTAAGTTGCACATTTCCCACTTCTTAGTTAAGAGTTTATATCTGTATTTTATTTATATATGTATACTCTGTGAGACTTTTTGTAAAATCTGGAGCTACACCATCTTGTCTCACTGTATACATGTGTATAGCTGAGATGACAATAAAGTTTACTTTGACTTTAACTTTGACATTTGGAGTGCAGCATGCCCAGCTGGGAGAGCTTGTCCTGAAACTGAAGTTCACTGGTGTAGGATCCAGGAGAATCCAGATGCTGGAGGATGAAATGAAGGGCCATGTAGACAGAATCATCTACAGACCTGTTGGCTTTGTAGGCAATATGCATTGGGTCTAAGAGAGGATCAGTGATAGATTTGAGATGGGATGGTACACGGCACTCAAATGACTCCATTGCTACAAAGGTCATGGAATCAGGACTGTCGTCATTCAATCCTCATTCAGTCGTATGATCCTAGGCTTCTTGGGAATAGAAATGATGATGATCCTAGGCTTCTTGGGAATGGGAATGATGGTGAAGGTTTTGAAGCAGATGGGACATGGCTTGTCTCCAGTGAGATACTGGAAATGTCTAAGAGGACTAGAGACAGTTGGTCAGCACATTGCTTAAGCATCTTGTTAACATCTCCCTCTGACGTAAGTAAGGTAGCTGTTGTTGTGGGAAGGGGGAGGAGGGGGGTGTTTTGAGCGAGTGTATGTGTAGTGGCCCCAGCCTTCATTGTGGTGATGAGTGGTTGAAGCTGATGGCTGTATTGGACTTTCCCTTTGTCTTTCAAAATGACAGTAGAAATTGTTTGGGTTGTTGGTGGAGTCAGGTTCTGGGTTTGTAACTGGTGATTTGTCTGATTCCTTGACAGACACAAGTACTGACCTCCTTCACTGCCTTGTGCCGTGCTGTCTTTTAACCCATCTCAGTTCCCATTCATTAAAGCCTTTTCCTTCTCCAAATGTAGCCCTTTCTGTTAGCTGTGTACTAAGGTTTGTCATTATAACTCCCCTTGGTGCATGTTGGGATACAATACTGTCTTCTGCACTGAAACTGATGTGTCATCAGTGTACTCATCCAGGCTATTGTTTGCAGACCTAAAAGTCTCCCAGTCAATGCAATACAAGCTCTCATGTAACTTCTCCACTGACTACCTCCTCCACAACCCCTACTCCTCACAACTAATTTAGAAAGCTTTCATTTGTGCCTATATGCAGGAATCAGATGGCCCATTGCTTGCTCTATGTCTAATATCTGTTAGGCAAGCATCTGCTGTGGTTTGGGCATGTTGGCTTGAAGTGGAATGCAAACACTGATAAAAAATCCTGGGGGGGAGCAAAATGGTATGCAGATGATGAAAACTGTTCAGGACTCTGAGTCAGGAGTCAAGTCAGGAGAACAGTAATGCTGAATCACTGTCACATCATTGCACCAGCCATTATTAATAAAACATGAAATCCCACCACCTTTCATTTTGCGAGAGTTCTGTGTCACGATCAGTAGAGAGAAGTTGGAAGTCATGCAGCTGCAGTGCGGGGTCTGGTACACACAGCCACTTTTCTTTTAAACACAAAAGGCAGGACATGGAGAAGTCTGCTTTTCATCATCAGCAATTGTAATTTGTCCCTTTCATTGCTCACTGAATTCACATTGGAGAGGAATATTCCCAGTAGTGGCATTCAGAGTCTGCGCCTTTAGAGACAAACTAGTGCATTGGTGCGTTTCCTTTGCCTGTGTTTCACTGCTCGGCCAAACACAAGAGCATCTTTGACCACAATGCCCAATAAATCCACAAATGTGGAAAAATGTGGGAAATAAATCCACTGAAATACTTTACCTGATGTTCAGGATCTCCTCTCTTGTGAAAACAATCCGGGTATTTTCGCAACACACTGAATTAATGGACAAAACGAGAGACAAGTATGTGCCAAAGGCCCGGTCCAGCTGTGTGTGGCACCGTTTTGAAAATCTGCAGTCATCAAAGAAGGCACATATTTTTTAAACACGTCAGTCTAAAGCCAACTACCTGTTTACTTGATATCTCTCTCTCCCTGAAGACTGTGCCACCCCAAATAGACCTGTCTGTGTTATCAAAGACACACCAAATCCGAAAGACTGTCTGATCAATTCAGCTGCAGAGGAAAAGAATCCAGCTGGGGCTTTGGTCCCCCTTGCTGTGGCTCCTCTGATCCACTGGATCTATGTTTAATGCATGAGTTCCTCTATAGTTACTGTTAACAAGTCCAAGGTCAGAAGGTTGGCATGCTTTCTTATCATCTTCGTGTTTAAGGCTTAGGGAACCATATTTATTTATCTCTGACATTGCGGCGCTTAGTGGCACATCACTTTAGTTGACGTGTTTAGTGATAAAGCTCAGTGGGTGACATATTTATGAGAAATCAGGGATGCTCAACACATTTTTGCTAAATATTATCTCTCAAAACTTCAGAAAACACAATCCTTTATTGTTTTTACTAGTATAGGCCTTCAAACAAACCATATGCCAAGGGCAACTCTTTAAAAATTGCTGATGGAGCTGACATCTGTTATCCTGGCTCTGTTACAGTTGATATTATGGAGATATTTCCTGCCATTTCATTCCCTTAAACTATACCCGAGTGTGCTCTGGGTGTGTAAATATGCATAAATGTCCTTTTATTTGACTATTATTTCCACTTTTATAGTCAAGAGGACACTTATCAGCAATAAAGTGCGAGCAAGCTGCACATAGGCTTAAAAAAGGCTTGAGTGACAGTACAGTGCAATGCTGAGAGCTTAAACCTGAATATTCTGTGTCATATGTTTCCCAGGGATAATTCCCTTATAATAAAAGAATTAAATAAAAGATTTAAAACCCCAAAGTGCAGACTGATTTAGGCTCCAAATGTCAGCCATCGTTTAGGCAGTACAAAGAGTTCCAGCATGTTCTGGCCAGCCTGAAATGTCGACAGAAGTGGTTTTTGCCAGGCTTCTGTTGTCAGATTCAGCTAAAAGTCACTCTTGTTCACTTGTCAGCAAACTTGAGTAGCTAGGTGGGTGTGTGGTTGTTCATAGCACTACTGACTCGCCCCAAGCTGGCCTGGTCCATCACAGTCTTCTGCTTCTTTCTCTTGACATGTGCCATCGACTGCTTTTAAGCGTTTCTCTCCTCGTTCCTCTTCGCTCTGGCTCTAAAGTGTGCCATCTGCCGTAGCTGTGAGCTAAAACCAGAAGCTAATTAGCGGCGTCTGGCTGCGGTGAACATTGCGAGGGAATGCCTCAGGGGCGTGCCCTCCATCCGGTAAATGCCGAGAACCCGTCCCCATCGACTGCACAGCAGCCAGCCTGAACAAGAGGAGCATCCTCCGAGGCCAGAGGAGAGTTACTTCCCCATTCCAGCAGCTGAGAGATGTGAGGAGTCCCCTGATGTGACTAACATTGTCATATTTCCTCGCTGGGACATGCAGTTTGCAGTCCTGTGAATATGTGAACACCACATGACTATAGAAGTTCCTGCTGCTGAATAATTTGCTCAAACCTGCTGACGAAATTCATTTTAACATTCACTGGAATGCCTGTCATGCTTTTCGGCAAAAAGAAGTATAAATCGGATAGTTTGTAAAGCTTATAGTCAATATATATGCATTTACACAATTCTCTACTAATACAAGACATTAAAAACCATTGTGCTGCTCCTGTAATAACCAAACATGGCCTTCTGTTAATGACCTACATTGCTAGGCTCTTCATAATTGTTTATTGCAACTGTTATGAATAATCAGTCAAATTAATTATTGGAACACTTTTTATCCAATTTGATGTCTACACAACTTAACCATGACTATTATTGCTTTCATATGTTATTTCTTTATTTTCTTCTTCAGAGTAACCAGGTACCTGTCTCTCAAAGCAGGATTTCTTTTTTAGCCAGCTAACTTTAATATAACTTAATATAACCCTGGATATGTGGTAAATTGCTTTTTTATCAGGTTATGTTAATTTCAGTATTTTTTGCATCCTAAACAGCTTTAGGTCCAATCAGGGTTGAAATTCTGTAGGATAGTCTTGCGATAGATTTGGATCACTACATATGAATATTCAGGACTCCAGCTGGGCAATTGCATCCTAATGCTGGCAATACAATTACCCTATTTGTAGAATCTGTTGTAGGGGTGTAAAAAAAACAGGCTTGCACTTAATCAACAGCTTAAGTGCCCAGATGAACACCTGGTGTTCTCAAACCCTCCTGTTCAAGACTTTGTTTCAGCTTTTCTTAAATGGTAGATTTCACAGGATCACTGCAAAATGAATCATATTACTGTTGCAAGTGACCTGGATTTTACACTGCAAGCACAAAAGTAAAAAAAAAAATCCTTCTTTTTCAGTCTCTAAGCTTATAATCAGATATGTTTTTGACATAAAGCCAAAGTCTCTTCTTTAAAAAAAAAAAACAAAAAAAAATCACAATATTAAAGGAATTTTCAGTTTAACCCAGATGATGTCTGACTGTGGTTTCAAAATTTTGCTTCTATAGTTAAAAACGTCTCTCAACCCACTCAAACACCATCCAGAACTTCATGAAGATGTCTCAGACTTGCCAGCGTGTTATAGGACACAGTATGGCTTACTGTCAGCTATAAAACTGAGCAGAACGTCACACTGTAGCTGAACTCTGTGCTGTGCTGAATTCCAGTATGAACCTTGTAGCTCCAGTGCCAGTCTCACTGGTTGATTGTCCACATCTGCAGTAGGTGGAAAATTGCGTAAATTTAATTTTGCATGAAGCATTGTTGTCTGTATGTGTGCCTTTAAATTGTGATTAAAATTAAAATGCGTTGTTCTTCTTAGGTGGTTGTGTTCATGTGGAATATGAAGTGCCTGCTTATTCAACTGGAGTACATGTCAAATGCAGGAAAAAACTCTCTCTCTCTCTCTCTCTCTCTCTCTCTCTAACTCTGTCTATCTCTCTTGCTTGCTCTCAATTGCTTTCTCTCTCTCTCTTTCCTCTTTCTTTCTCCCCCCCCCCCCATCTCTACATGAAACACAAGCTTGTGTCAGTGTGGACGAGCTCAAGGTCAGATCCGAAGGGAGTCGGGGAGTCGGGTTGAGGAATGTTTAGAAAAATCTCCAGAATGCCATCCCACTCTCTCCCCTCTCTCGGCCTGTCAGAGTCTTGTGTCGGTATATGGATACTAAAAGAGATTATTTTTCTTTTTGCACCAAGACATTAGCTTTGCACGTATCTGTCTTTTTTGATAAACCCTGCGCCGATTGTTCGTCTTTTGCACCGTTCAGTCATCCCGCTCGACAGAGTGCTGTGTACGGAGTCTGACAGCGCTGGCTCTACATGATGCCTGTCTCTGTATTCATGGTTAGTGAATGTGGTGGAGATTGCAGGGGTAGTGTAAGGATAGCAGACAGGAGTTGGATAACGTGAGATGACAGGAAGTGATGTGGTTGAAAACTTGCGCTTTGCTCCATAGCAGGCTCTGTGTGCAAGACAGCATAATGAAAGCTGATAGGAAGCATTCAAAGCCCTGCCTGGATGCTAATTTAATGCACTTTTACTTTGCAAACAGCGCTCTGCAGCCGAGCTCCTTAAGCACAGACTAACTGACTGTGATCTGCATTCCTGATGTTCTTGGTAGGAAACGCTGTAGGAACCTTTGAAAAAAGGGCTTTTATTTGTAGGTTTAAAAGATATGGATTGCTCACTTCTCACTTTCTCCCCCACTCCCTCTCCCTCTCTCTCTCTCTCTCCTGCGCTGCCCCTTTCTCTCTGGTGCTGAATAATTAATGATGGAGGTCTGTTTGGTAGATCCTGCAGCTCTACTCTCACAGTACACACTGAGATAACGGCGCTAAAACAGGCCCGCACTTGACACATTATTTACCAGGAAAAAAGGGGTTCGAGACTCTGTTACGTGGTTCCTGTTGAGAGAGAGACTCAGTCTCAGTGGCACCAAAAGTTCAAGTGACAGTATGTTTAGAGACTGGATATGTACCAGCTTTTACCACATCACCACCTCATGACTACTGACAGTTTTACTTTTACACCATTTGAAAACAAACGATATATGTTTCAGCAGTGCTAGTTTTGTGTTTGTGTGGCCTTTTCCCATTTTTTCTTTCCTTTTTCCTTTCTTATCTTGGTCTGTCATCCATAGGGGGTGTACAAAATAATAGAAACAGCACATTATCACTGAGTTTTTTTTTTTACTAGAAACAACTACCAAGCAGATACACTTTGTAAGCCTAAATTTATTGACCAAAACCTATTTGTTCATGCATAGTTTTTCATGAGTTGAAAATGACCACCAGAGAACCACTTCTCTCGTATATATCTAGCCAATGTTGAGGCATGTTTGTTGAGCTTATCAGACTCAGAAGTGTTAAAAGCCTGTACACACTTTACTGGCCACCTTATTAGACACACTCACCTTGTTGGTCCACCTTGTAGATGTACAGTTAGAGAGTGTAGTTATTTTTTATGCACTTTTTTTTGAGTCAGCCTTTGGCTGGACCCTCATCAGTAGTCAGTTTCCACTGCTGGCTGGATACGGTGGGCTATTTTCAACCCACCATTGACAGTGAGGTGTGTAAAAAACCCTACAAGCACTGCTATGCCTGATACTCTCATACCAGCACAACATACGCTGTCAGTGTCACATCTGTTCAGTGTCAGGCCTGTTCAGCGTCTGTTCAGTGGCGGTTCTGAGGTTGTCCCTTTCTAGTGATGGACAGGCCAGTTTATAGATTGTGCAGCATAGATGAGCTACAGTGACCTGCAAAGTGCACCTATGTGGTGGGTTTATCAGATAAAATAGCAATGAGTAGCCCATGTGGTGGTGTTTGGATTATTTGTGCAGTATAATAATAATAATAATAATAATAATAATAATAATAATAATAAACACAAGAATTAGTAAGTAGAAGAAGAAGAAGAAGACTGAGAAGATGAAGAAGAAGAAGAAGAATACCTATTATTATTATTATATTGAATATTTAGTAGTATATTTAATTAATTAGAATGAATAATTTATTTAATTATGTATTGTAGGTTATGTAGGTTGCGATTGTTGGCTTATATTCTTTCTATACATGTAACTCTCTTGTTGATTTTGTTTTCTTTCTGTTTGTTTCTTTTTGTTGTTTGTTTTGACTGATTGCCTCCTCCTTTGTGAGTGGCCAAATTAATCCAAACAAATGTAACCTTGTGCTGTCAACAGAGACCCTGTGGTCCTCCAGAGGGGTCTTCCTGGGGGCTACTCCAAATGAAAAGGGGAGACAAAACAAGACAAAACTCTTCACTGTGTAAATTAAATCCCATTACATTAACATGTTAACGTTAAGAACATCTCCCTCTCCTACAAGGTTACGGTTTCAGAGGGAAGCTTTTGTTCTGACAGCAATGATATATGAACATAATGTAAGATGTACTGCAGCTGCTGCTTCTGCAGTATGTCGTCCTCTGTGATCCTTTGAGATGACTTTTTTCTTTTGTCACGCAGGCTGCTGTTTGATACTGTGAAAAGGCATCGAATGTGCTTATCTGTGATCAGCTAAAGGGCTCCAGTTATGCAAGAGAATGACTATGAAAACCAGATGGCCTTCTGGATAAGTTATGAAACATGCTCTTAACAGTTTGTGCTTTTTCATTTTGCTCACGAGCAGCCAAGAATGTGCAACAGAGGAAAACCTGAACTAATTGTTTTCAAAAGCCTGCAGGTAAATTCAGCACTGCTGAGCAGATTCAATAGGGAAATGGCTGGTCAGTGTTTTGATACAATCTGCCACTGAAGCATACTTCAGTGCTCTAGCGCTCCCTTTCCTGTAATTTGCTGTAGGGGGTTTATACGCTTATTCAGCCCTCGCTTGTACCAACACCTGAAACAAGGGCAGCGAATGTTTACAGTGTGGGTAAATTTAATGAATAAATCTGACCCTCAAAGTGTGACATGTATTCACTCTGTCAGAAACATTTCTTTTGGAGAGGCTGCACTGTTTTGTTTGGCCCCGTGTGAGTGAAAAAATGGTGAGCTTCTAGGCTTCATTTAGTTTTTGGCCAGAGAGCTGCAATCCCAGAGCAATTATGCAAAAATCTCCACCATGAGAGCACCTGTGCCAGAGGTTGATCTTCAGTTCAAATTAGCCTAACAAATTGTCACTGCTGGAACGAAATAATAACTTGCAAGAAGAAAGAACTTATAATGGAAGTTTATGTAAAACCATTTTTTCTAACCTTTTCTGTTGATGCGGTCATCACTAAATTTTGACAGGGCAGCTGATGTTTTCAAATCATGTCAAAAAATAAAAACGTACAAAAACTGAGAGACAAAATGAATGTCTTGCCAGTGGAAGTTGCTTGGATTTTAACATGCATAGTAAATGGAACATTTCAAAGGGAAATTGATCATTTAAACATAACTTGCATTTTAACAACCTGCAATTGAGGCAAAGCCAGTCTATTGTCCATCCATTAATTATCCGAGTCCCTTATCCTTTACCCGGGTCACGGGAGCCTATCCCAGGACTCATAGGGCAAAAGGCAGAGAAGCAACCTGGACAGATCACCAGACCATCATGCGGCAGAAACACAGAAAAACACATTCACACTCACACCTAAGGCCAATTTAGCGTCTGTAATCCACATAACATGCATGCCTTTGGATTGTGAGAGGAAACACAGATGAAACCTACGCAGGCATAGAGGAGGCAGATGGTGTCCTGGTGATTAAGGAATTGCCCCTGCGATCGGAAGGTTGTGGGTTCAAATCCCAGGACTGCCAATGGCATCACTGAGGGACCGTTGAGCAAGGTACCACCCACACACACTGCTCCCGGGCGCTGCGTCGTCACTTCACTTGGCGAATGGGTTAAATGCAGAGAAGAATTTCACTCTGTTCACAGTGTGTACTGTACTGTGCTGTGGTGTGTTCATGCGCAACAAAACTGGTCACTTTACACTTAAAAAACCCCCCAAAAAACACACAGAAAGGACTCTCAGCCGCCCCAGCCAGGAATCAAAGCCAGGACCTTCTTACTATGTGGCACCACCATGCTGCCCAGTAAATTGTCCAACAGTAACAATACGGATAAAGGCTGTGCAGGATAAAATGGCTTTGCAGGATGCTGCTTATAAATGTAATTCATCAAGCGCTTTGTATGCGTCTGTGAAGGGTCAGATGAGTGGAATTTATAGAAGGCTGCAAAAAAAAAGTAATTTCAGTTAGATAAGATCTTGAGAAAACAGTGGACTTGCATGACCACTATAGCCTTATCTTTCATGATGAGAATACATCTGCATTCAAGCTCACAAAGTGAAATAATCTAAAAACTTTAATAACGAGCTTGAACAGAAATTTCTTTTTTCAAATGTGCTGTTAAACAAGACCTAAAATGGCCCAACAGTTTATTTCAGGGCACACACCCTCAGATGGGCCGCAAACCATCTGCGCAAGTGTTCAAGGGTCATAACCATCACGCAGATAAAAAAAATTTCACATAATTTAGTAGGCCAGTTGGAATTCTGTTTCCAACTTTCAATTATTCAGGCCTGCTTTAATGTTTTTGGCATTCTTATTATCACAGTGTGTCTGCATATCTTTTTCTCACAAATATTTATATGGTTTTAATCAGTTAAATACGTTTGTAAATCTATTAACTGGTGAATCATTCAATTGCTGTGAACGAGTTGCAGTAATGAGATAAAATACTTTTATGTTTTAATATTTTCCTGAATGCTTAGTCTGCTAACAGTTTACAGATTATGAAAAGAAAAATCATATAGTAACTATTACTATTACTACTACTACTACTACTACTATTCTTCTTCTTAATCTTCTTCTTCTTATTATTATTATTGTTGTTGTTGTATTTGTTGTTTTTGTTCTTAATTTAACATTAAATTAAAAATAATTAAATATGTTTATGCTTATTTATTTATACATTTTTAAAAATATATTTTCACAGCTTCTGTACTGCTATACAAAAGATTTGTTTTTTGAGGGTAAGATTGATGGAATGGGCACATGTTCTATGAGCCACAGTGACCTGCTCTATAATTCAGGTCACAATCAAGTGCCAGGTGTGTATGTCTGTGCATATGTGTGTGTGTGTGTGAGAGCGAAAGAGACAGACAGGGATAGACAGAGTGAGAGAGAGAGACATAGAGAGAGAGAGAGAGAGACATAGAGAAAGAGAGAGAGAGAGAGAGACATAGAGAAAGAGAAAGAGAGAGAGAGAGAGAGAGTGTAACGAACTGATATAGAACAGTCATCTGTCCTGGCAGACAGTTCAGATGTCACCTGGGTGTCAGTTTGTGCGAGTCATGGTCTTGAGGAGTTCTCAGCTGATGCTCTGCTTTTATCTCCAACAGCCCCTTTTCTCATCCAATCACTGTGATTGATGACTTACTCATCTGTTTATGGTAATATGGCTACGTTTTACACCTCTCTCATGTAGTCTTTGTTTCTCTTTTGCTCTCTCTCTCCCTCTCTTACACTCTCTCACACGTACACTTTTCATTTGACATTCAGGTCGAGTCCTCTGAGTAATGCAAGTCACCATTATTGTAACAAGCTGATGGGCTTGTCACTTACGGGTGGACTCAAATCAATGAGACTGAATTTGCTGGATGAATCATAGGGATTTTTGGTAATGGGAAAATTGTAGGGGATTATCACTGGGACACGATTCGGGAAGGTGTTTTTTAAGGGCAAATTAGGTCATATCAATTATACAAAAAAGATAGAGGAGCATTGTGGTTCTTCAAGTACTTTAAATAGAAGCAAAAAACAACACTAAATAAAGAAGTGATCTAACCAGAGAGTGCAACAGAGAGAGACACAAGCTAAGGAAAACATATTTACAGGCTTAAGAAAACAATATTTGCAGGCTCAGGAAGACAATGTTTGCATGTGAAAGAGGTGCATATGAAGAACTGCGCTCTTTCAGTCTTACCTGCTTATTCAGAAAGCTGCATCTAATCAATTACATACACCTTCTCAGCCTGGGGAGTCGGTTGGACACCCAAACCAGGAAGGAGACAGGAATCCATTCTTGAACAGCCAGCGCTGCAAACAAACCTGACAGATTTTTATGTGTTTAACTTGATCTTGTTGTATTTCCTAAGCCAGCACTCAGGCTGGAAGCCAGTACTTTCTAGGCCAGTAAGTAGACAGACAAGACAGTGCATTACATTGACATGGCAGAGGTAATGTTTGGCTCATTAGGACAGAGCAGTTGAGTCCATTTCCAAAAGAGCCACACATTCAGGAGAGAATCAACAGGAAAGCCACACAGCAGATCACCAAATGCCTAAACTGCTAATCTTCTTACACTGTATCCCTATAATACAGCCAATATAATGTGAAGTAAAGGTTTTGATTTACTGTTAGGTATATCTGGATGGTTACCCTTCAGTCAGTCTCTTATGACTGAAACAATCAGAAGATGTCATTAGGTGGCATCCAACTTTCCTTGGATGTTTCGATCCTAAACCACTACATTCTCTTGCTGGCGGGTCGACCAGTCCCTGCCCATGTTCTCCTGGCTTCCATCTCAGCTCCTTCTGTCTGTTCCAGAGCTAACAAGGGGCTCTTTCTGCTGCCTCCCTCAACTTGTGAGTGGCTGTCTTCATCTCCTTTCCTGCTATTCCAAGAGCTGGGAGCATCTTCCACACAGACTGTGCTGGGAAACCCCTACAGCCTGCCTCTACTGGAGACAGCCAGGCTTTACATCCGTCTTCCCACAATTCCGCCAGATCTATCAAGATGATTTTTCTCTCCTCCTCAGACCAACTGATCATGGGACGCCTCAGTGATGTATGGATGACCTGGGGAAAATGTGCTTTCCTTCCCAGGCCGACTCTCATCTTCTATGATGCAGGAGGCTCTTCTTGGTCTTCTTGGAGATGGGTATCTTCTCCTTCATAAAATGGATGGCTGGGGCTGATCTCACATGGATCTAGCCCTTTCTCTGTCTCACCTGCTCCAAAATGTCAGCCACTGCTCTGAGGACCTTGTCATGATGCCATCTGTATCTCTCCATCTATTTGTATCTACCTGTCTACTTCTGTGTATCTCCATATTTAGATTTATCGAATGATTAGAAGGACAAAATGACTCAAGAATAGATATGGGTCTATTTGTGAAATAGGGCTATTCATAAAACAGTCGATGCTGTAGCCTCGGACACTCAGGCTTAACAACAACTCTGCTTGCTAATTAGCTGATGGGTTGAATCAGGGGTGTTTAATGAGGCAGAACACACTGTGGCCTGCAAGGACTGGAGCCTGTCCTATGTGAACAAGGGTAATTTAACCGTTAGTTATAATGACACAATCTGACTGGTTGTGAAGTGTTATGCCTGTGGTATTATTTGTCATGAAAGCATGTTTTGTTTTGTTTTTTCCCAATGGGTGTATCAGCTGAGCTCTGGTTGCTAAGTAACGGATCATTTAAACTGTTTCTATTATTCTACTTTAGAATAAAACCATTTAATAATTTTTAAAATATAACATTTGAGCTGCAGGCAATTCTGAAGTAGAGTGTGACAGCAGTAGAGTGACCTACATCAGATTTTGAACTTCAGGTAAATTAAATGATATTCAGGTAAAACTGGCAAAGACTGAAAAAGCTGAGCTGAACTTGTTATGGTGACAGTTTTTGGCACTATCCACTCTGATATTAAACCATATGTGACACAATGTTTGGAACTTGTTTTCTGTAATTTTTTTGCTTTACTTGATCTTGCAGAGCTTGAATAAGAGCAGTCGAACAATAGAATAGGGCTGTGTGTTACTGCGACTAACATCACGGCTGTGACGGTCTATGTCATCTTCATTTGCGATAAACTCTCCCTTTTTTGCTCGATTGCTTAAATGTTAACTGGTAATTTTATCCACCAACTCAAACGCAATTTACCACTTGTGAACCACACATTGAGGAATATTCAGTTAAAGCATGGGCACCAATACTTTTTTGGTATTGTTTCTTTTTTGCTGGCCTTTTAAGCATTTTCTTCTGTGTTTTGGTTCTATGTACTGAGAATAATAATATCATTGTGCTTTAATCCGCTCTTCTCTCCCACCTGACTCAGCCACACATATGCACATTCATTGCATTCTGCAGATCCTGTATGAACTAGACTTACCTGTGGATTGTATTATTTGTATGGTGGTGCGCAGTTGGCAAAAACAGTTTTTCATTTCCAGCCCAGCTGACTGAAAGCAGTTCAGTCTCCTATGCTTCCCCATGTAGCGTCAAAAAGCTCAGTCAAGGCCAGACACAGTGTGCCACCATCTGAGCAGACAGTGCAAACTTTCATTAAGCCTCCTTCTGCTTCTCTTTTCCTTCAGCTACTGCTACTCCACATGACTGACTTGTTTTGCCTCTTTTTGTGTGCAGATTGACCAGTATGCGCAAAGCGACCTGAAGAAAGGCCTGCAGCTCTTTGGCACGGAGGGAAACATTGGCCTGACCAATGCCTGGAGCATCGTCCAGACCGATGTAAGCATCCAAGCTGCTTTGCTTTATAGTGATAAGCATGTAAGAAAAGAAGAGTCTAAATATGACTGTTGGAAGAAACCCTTATACCAACAAAATGGTAACTTTGTAAGAGAAGAGGAAAAAATGCTAATTTGACCAAGCCACTGGACTGTGGAAAAAGTCATTTAGGACCATTTCTGTTTATCCATTCATCTCGGAATGTGGCAGCAGGACTTTTCAAATGGTGTAAAGAAAAAAAACTGTTACAAGGACAGCAACATCATGGTTATGTGTTGTAGATTAGTGCAAATTTCAGATAAAAGCTAACACTGAACACTGGAATAGAAGTGTGTGAGTGAGTGAAGGGCAAGGCCAAGAGTGTGAGGAATGTTTCAGCTAAATTCGATGCGTCCTGCCTGAAGCAAACGTGTTCCGCATAAAAGGGTTTTATTGTGTCTAAATTATTAACCCTGTCACGGTTAGTTTAATGAGTCTGTGCTTAGTACCTGTGAAGAGGACACAAAGATACCGCTGCTGTCCTAGTAGGGCAAAATAAATATGAGTGAGAATAATTCCGATATCTCGAAATTTCCGTCCTAAGTGATTTATGTTGCAGTACAAACTTTGATCTTCTTTAAAGGCGGAGCACACAATGACAAGTCACGCAAAAAATTCCAGGGAAAAAGCTTTTATACCATGGTGTCTACAGATATCTGCGTGTGAAATACCTGTTTTACTAAATGACCTGTCACTGCCTTTTCAAAGCCCTGTCGATGTAACTTTATACTCCACATTATTAGAAAATCGGTTATGCCAGCTTCAATGAAGTGGTAAACTAAAATCAAGAGGAAATAGGAATACAGGAAGAGGCATTAGAGAGAAGGGAATAGAATGAAAGAGAGAGGATGTAAGAGAGAGTAAATGAACGAGAGAGAGAGAGAGAGAGAGAGCATCAAACCTATCAATGTGTATAAACATTTAAATATGACCTGTTTGTCTACTTTCTATTATTATTATTACTTACTATTATTGTTATTATTATTAGTAGTAGTAGTAATAGTAGTAGTCATACTTTTACTTCAGTATAGCTGCCTTTTGTATTACTATCTATAGTAATGTTACTCTATCTAGATGTCTTTTATCATATTAGTTTTATATTCAAATGATTTTATTAATATTGTTTTGCTATGGATCTTATTATCATTATTATTTTCAATAACTCTATAATCACCTATTCCATATATTATATTATATATATTAAGTTCAGCTTTAGGTGTTTCTGTGCTCTGACAACACTGGCAAAACATTGTTGAAACATGCCAAAAAACCCACTTTGAATGCTTATCTTATCTTATCTCTTAAAAATTGAGACAAAAGAGAATTTAAAAAGATAGGTAGAGAGAGGGATTGAGAAAGAGAGCAAAAAAGAGTAAGGGAGTGCGTAATAGAGAGAGAGAGAGAGAGAGAGGGAGAGAGAGAGAGAGAGAGAGTGTGTTAAAAATCCCTTATGGACCTGGTGTTTGTTCTGGGGTGCCTTTGATGTGCCTTTCATTGTATTATTCATGTTAATTCCACAGCTTTTCTCAAAGAAAGGAGGTGAGAAAAATGGATGGGATCAGCAACCACATCAGCCTCCGTGTGTGTGTGGCTGTTTTATTCATGCTTCTATGCTATGTTGCAGAATAAAAAATGGCTAATGGTATGCCAAAGGGCTTGTGCTATAGAGGTGTGTTTATGGATGGATGAGGCCGTGTCTTTTGTTTGCTGATGTATGTGTAAGAGCACCTCGGCTGACAAGTTTTAAATCTTGTGCCACTGGAGGAGAAAGACGGAGTAAATAAAAGAGCAGTTAGTGGTAGAAGTCGACAGCATCTTTCTTAAGGACTTGAAAAAGGCTTTACTTAACCGGCCTTTTTGCACAATGCCTCACAAGTGTGAAAACACACAGTGTTAAAGCACCTGAATTTGCCACGGCAGCTGAGAGGAGAGACAGACAGATCCGAGGAGATGAGGCTGGTGAATAAAAGATGCGATGGAGTGGAGTGTATCTGTGCGAGTGCTGCTGATTGGTGTGTATGAATCATGGATTATGGCTTTTAGGCCGTTCTTTAGCAGCTGCATTAAGGTGGTGTGCTGCAGTTCAACTGAAAACAGATGAGATGGTCCCTGTAGTGTTGGCTCTGGAGTAAAGCAGGACTGAGGAAAGATGGCCAAAAGGGTGAAGAGCAGCTGAGGAGACGTCTTCTCGCTCTACTGGCTTCAAAATAAATATTTTCTGTATCCTGCCAGGAAAAATGAATTCTGTTCAACCACACTATCAGTCCAGTTGAAAGCCATTATCACTTATCTCTCTCTCTCTCTCTCTCTCTCAGTTCCGTTGCTGTGGAGTTACTAATCACACAGACTGGTTTGAGGTGTATAATGCCACGCGTGTGCCTGACTCTTGTTGTTTGGAATATAGTGATAACTGTGGCCTAGAAAACCCTGGCACATGGTGGACAGCGGTAAGTAAAGCAATGCTTACACACACTACACACACACACACACACACCCTACAACCCAAAGATCTCTCGGCGCTTTAATCAATTTCACACGGCAGCCAGAGCAGCTTTCGCATCCTACTGCGCTCAGTGTACCTGCTCTTATTGACTTCACACTCAAAGCCATCTCAGGACCAGCAACCTGTCACTCGGCCTGCTGCCTTTTCTCACCATCCTCATGTGTCTCTAACAACACACAGTTTTTTTTTGGAGGTTTTGAAAACAGAGCATGCTGTTTTGTTACCAGTGACAGTTTATAGCACAGCAGTGGGTCAGAAAATCATGCATTTGCGATGACTAAGGGAACAGCTTGATTACCGATGCAAAGGCAGCCATTAGCCTATGCACCGCAGAACCTGAAGAGATTCTGATGGCACTTGCTGTGCCTTCTTCTCACTCACTGTGATCTGGCTTCCGCTAAGTTCAGCAAAGCCTACCCACTGTTTGAAATGCTGCGACTGTTTGCAACTCCAGAGGTGGGTGGTGTAGCCAATCTCATAGTCAAGTAAACATTGTTAATAAAATAATGACTGAAAATGTAGACATTAAAAACAGCCTGATGTTCAGTAAAAAATGTATCCAGGTGCTTTTAAAACCACAGTGGAACGTTTTACTACATTACTACTCAGAGGATGGACATACCAGCTAGCAGATGTCCTCACAGACATCTTCAATGTCCCTCTGAGCACTACCATCGTTCCAACGTGCTTCAAAGCCACTACCCCGTCCCTGTGCCAAAGAAGTTGTCAGTGTCATGCCTCAATGACTACTGTCCCCCATGCAGTTTGCATATCACCTCAACAATTCAACAATTCAACAACCCAACTGTGGTGGGTTTGATCGGTGAGAACAACAAGGTGGCGTACAGAGAAGTGGTGCAACAGTTAACAGACTAATGTAAAGCCAACGACATTTCTCTGAATGTGAACAAAGCAATAGAGATGGTTGTTGACTTCAGGTGAACATGCTGTGATCACTCTCCACTGAACATTAACAGCTCTTCAGTGGAGACCATCCAGAGCACCAAGTTCCTTGGTGTTCACATTGTGGAGAACTTCACAAGGACCCTCAACAGCAGCTCCATCACCAAGAAGGCAAAGTAGCGTCTCAACTTCCTGTGGAGATTTAGGAGAGCACACCCCTTGCCCCAATTCTCACAACATTCTAAAAAGGGATTGTAGAGAGCATTTTCTGAAGCTACATCCTGGCATGGTACGGAAACGTCAGATCCGAAGACCCTACAAAATGATCTCAGGACTGCTGAGATCATTGGCATTTACACCACACACTGCATCTGCAAAGCCACCAGCATTGTGGATGACCCCACAAACCCCACAAATTCTATAATTTCTATATATTTCTGAATATATCCTTTGCATTTTTGCACACATAACAACTCTGCTGCTAGAATACAGTATAGTAGAATACAGTCATAGGACTGTATTCACCCACACTAGAACTGTTACTGCTCCTGTCAACTGCACTTGTCTTGTCCTGTAAATTATTGTACTGTTGCTCTTGTGTTTTTATTGCACTCTCTCTTTAGTCCTGACCTGCCCGCCCTTGTGTTTTTTTGTTCATTGTGTTTCACCATGGTCTTAGAGGAACATTGTTTCATTTCGCTGTGTACTGTGTATATGGTTGAAATGACAGTAAACACCTACTTGACTTAAAAATAATCCAAAAACTAGCCTACATGTAACTAGTTTCTACTCACAACTAGCGTTAAATCAATTTAAAATCTCCCACAGTGGTCCGCAAGCTATGCTCTCTTTGCCCTGGGCTTTCTTCTGCAGCCCCATTGCTCTTGTGGCGCTTGCTGCAGAGACAGTCACTCAACCTCCAGGAGATAGAGAGGGTGACCTGAGGGAGGGACGGAGGGAAAGACACAGAGAGACGGATAGAATAGACTTTGTGCTTTTGCCATCTTCATTTCTGCTCCACTGTGGCTTGGGGCAATGTATAGCCAATACATGGAGCAGGTTTTTTATGACAAATTTCCTATAGAACAGATGTGATACATGTTTGCCATTTCAGAACATTAAATCAGAGCATCTTGAATAATTCAGACTGGCCAAGCAAATGGTGTCACAAGAGATGGTACATGTTAGATGCCAGCACAGTCTGCCCCAGCGGAGAGCTGTGCAGATATAATGCATCTTCCTCATGATATAGAGGGCATATGCAATAACGGGCTGCAACAATTAGCTTAGGTGACCGAGTGGATTAGTTGTCATAATGGAAAAAGGTTGCTGCATCAAAAACACTCCATTAAAGCAGTACATTGTGAGGCTGGGCATTGCAGTGAATGTACTGTAGTTAAAGGGTCTTAGGCAGGACACGAGGCAGAGTTATAATTACTGTAAAATGGGGCCTCTCATGGCTTTCTACTGTTAGAAAATTAATATTTTACATAAAGTATTCTTCTGTAATGCAGTTTGTGAACAGTGGACTATGGTTGCCATGCAACACAACAGTCAAATCTTATTCCATAAACAGCACAAGGTTGTGTTTGTTTGTTTAATACATTTTAAAATGTATTATGGTTTCATGACCATCCAGATTTTATAACTTTAAACCATATTTTATCAAATGTTACACACAGAGCCCCCCCCCTCAGATGAAATTTTAATATATCATTGCTGTCTGAACAAATCCTCATTTTTCCAAAAGATAACTTTACAGGAGAAGGAAAAAAAATGTTCACTGTAATAGATTTCCATTTTAAGAGTTTTATTATAAAAAGATTTTAGCCATTTTGGATCATTCCTACAGGTCCATTGATCAAAACTTTTTGATAGATTGTAAAAGGTAGCTGACATTTTTAGATTATGTAAAAAAATTAAAACAAGATGTTATATGAAACTGATGACTGCAGTTACCGAGTGACTGCAGTGAGATTTTCAGGCTGGAGTGAGACTAGAGTGAGATTTTATGTGCACAAGTGTGTATTCATTGTTACACAGCCTAAAACACTAACTCAGAGTTTCAACATGTGGTTCTCAAATCAACTCGCTTAGCACTTATGCCTGATAAACATCTCACGCAGTGTCCGTTCCATGTTCTTCATTCTTACAGTCAGAACGGCAACTCCTCCAGCAGCACTTCAGCCAGTTTTACAGCTCCCCAGTATCACATAAAGGAGGAGCATTAGTCAGTCTACATTTGCGTTTCTTGTAATGGATGATGTGCAAGACATACATCTTTGATAAAAGAAGAGTAATGTATTGCAGTGACAGCAGCAATACACTTCTCTCCTGGCAGGGAGACAAAGTCAAACCAAATAGGATCTTGAACTTAAATGCTTCAGTAGCTGATCTGAGGATTTAAACATGTGTCAAAATCATGGAACCATACCAGTGTTTTTGGAGTCAGAGATACCAGGCACTTGTGCCACTGCATCAGGCACTTGTGCGTAGGTTTGTTGGCCATTCCCTGGCTTGAGACTTTTTTCACAGTTTGGGAGATTGAGAGAAGAACAAAAAGTATGTGATGGCTACCCTGCATAATGAAGGAACGTAGCCTAATATTAAACAACCTTAGAGATGTTACAAGCTCCACATATCTGTGCACAGCTGCTTTGTCACAACTGTTAGTTTGCCACTAATATTATACAGCATATGCCATATAGGCACTAATAGACATTAACATCATTAGTGGAAACTGAATAAATACAGGCTTCTTATGAAACAATTAAAATGTTTTTGCCCTAGACATTGCCATATAATGTTATGCTCACTATTTGAAAGCATATGATTCTCAGTTTAAACATCATAAAGTTTAGTCATGAGTATATTCAGCATTTTACACCACATTACAATACGCACCTTTTAGCTTGTATCAGTCAGTCAGATTTTAGACCTGGTTCTAATTCTTCTGACCATAGGCTTCAGGAAAGTAGAGTTGGGAGCTGTGTGCTTTAAACTACTGGCCCAAAAGGAAAACAAATACCAAGAGTGTTTCATTACATCTAATATATCACAACACATTAACAAACAGGTTTTCCATTCAAGTGCAATTTTGAAATTTCCAAAAAGCTGATAAAAGAAAATTTCAAGTAACATGTTTTATTAGCTACACTTGTGCACATTTTTAAATTTTGCATAAAAGAGGTGGATGAAAAATGCTATACACATGGGGTGTGTGAATCTACTACTTGAGCTAGACATAAAACAGCCCATCTAAGCCAATTCTTAGTTTCATTCAACATTCTGGTGGTGCCTCTGTTCATAATTCACTTCTAGTAAAAAGCAAGTAGAATGATGCGGATGCCAAACCTTATTTTTATACCTTTCTATTTCTGAAAGAGAGGGAAGGTTTAGCCGTACTACTTTATCTGACTGCACCACAAAAAGAAAATAAAAACTGCTTTTCACACAGGCACAATTGTGAATGGCGGTGGCACTGTCATGGGCAAAGTCAGACAAAATGGTAGAAGACATTAGAGTCAGTTTCAGTTAGTTTAATTAGTTAAATTAGGTGACTTATTGAATAATAGCTGATTGATTGAGCAATAGTTAGATTGTTAGATTGTCAGTTAATAGCCCTCATTACTGCCCTCCAGATTACAGACCTTTTTAAACTGGCAATAAATTCTCTCAGATTTTTCCTTACCCTCATATTAAACTATTTACATATAACGTTCTCGAGCATAACATTGTATATAACATCCCAATGTCTGGCACAACTGGAACTCCACCAGAACCTTTTCTAAAACTTTTATTATAGATGTAGTCACCAGCTTATCTCAGATATATTTCTTCTGAATGATCTTAGAGCTTCTGTTTAATCTTGTAAACTTGTCTTGCTTGTATCATAAGGATGATGTGTTGTGTCCCCTTTCTGAGTCTGCTTTATAAATAAAACTGAACTGAATCTTGCTCAGCAAGTCAGTGTATGTGTGTGTGTGTGTGTGTGTGTGTGCCCACAGCCATGCTACGAGCGAGTGAAAGGCTGGCTACAGGAAAATCTGGTGGCCCTGTGGATTTTTGCTCTGTGTGCAGCTCTAACTCAGGTACTTACTACATGACTGCATAAATGCATAATCAGTCAAGAAATTCTCATTATCTGATAATGCTGCGTCAGGGTTTTGGATCAATACCAGCGCAGGTGGGACAATCACACTGGGGCCTGTAGCCTTAGGGGGTCCACTAAACACTTTTTTTTTTTTTTTTTTTTTTTACTGTTTTGCTACTTATGCAATCCTATGCTCATGATAGCCATGATAAAACAGTAATAAACAGCAATAGTGAAGTAAGTAAATAAGCAAACTGGGGTTGGGATGGGGCTCATAAGATTCTAATACATTTTGTATGGGGTGTCTATTAATGTTTGTTATAATTAGGATCTTAATGTGTAACACAGGACTTAATATCCTCTGTGTGTGTGTGTGTGTGTGTGTGTTCAGATTTTAGGACTGGTGTTCTCCATGACTATGTTCTGTCAGACGGTGAAAGTGGACACATTCTACGCCTAGAGAAGATAAAAAAGTGGAAAAAAACAGAACTGAACCGTCTCGATATCACAGACAGTGGATGAATGAAGTGGTCCTTTTCCTCTCTGCTTGTGCTCTCTTCCTTCATCACCTGTTTTTTTATCTTTTACTGTGGCGATCATTCCTTCAACCTTGCACAAACATGGTGCTTCTCACAACATTTTTTTCTTTGATGCCTTTAGCAAACATGATGTTAGTCAATGACCTTGTAAAAAGCAAAGTGATAGCTTAACAAGAGAACTGATATTTTTACTGTTGATAGATTGAACTTTCTTATTCATATCAAACAAATGCATCATTCTTTGAGACTTCTTTTGGACCTGCAATTCCACTGAGCCAGCCAAAAGCCAAAAAAAAAAAAAAAAAGAAAAAAAAAAAGAAGACTGAGGAGCCTGTCTGTGGAGGAGTCTACTCTGATGGCCTGGGGGGAGATGCCTGAGAAAGGACACCAGTAATCTATTATGTCATTGTCAAATGCATTTTATTTTGTTTAAAACTAAGATATTTATTACATCAACTTATACTGATTCATAATGCATTTATATCGCTTATAGCACATATAGCAGGACTGTAAAGGCAGCCAAGTGCTCAGCAGTGACGCTGTGTGTTACAATATTGCAGACATTGAGTGTAAAAAAAGAAATGTGTCCTACATATAAACAAACACTGTCTGGTCGGAGAAATGGATGCTCTTTGGGACTTTAATGGACACAAGTGTAAAAAGCACAATACCACATGTGAATGCTAAATGTGCAACCAGTGAAATATAACCTCTGTAATGATGGCTTGGACTCCAGGGTTTTGTGATGAAGACAGGAGGTGTGGAATGATCAAATGAAAGAATTAAATGAGTAGGGGGGTGAGAGAGTAGGATTAGAAATCTAGGCTATAGACAGAGCTGTTGAAGAGTGGGAAAGAGAGGAGAGACAGATGGTATCCCTTTATCTTTGTTTTTTTGTTACTAATTTAACAAATGTGTGTTTATACATGTACATGTTCCAGACACCAGACTTAAACATGAAACAAAAATAAAGCTTTTACAGGTAAGTGGTTGGCTGTAGTCCTTAGTCTCAACTTTTATCATCCAGCCATTTATGCTAGGAAAATATTCTACCACCCAAATAATGCCTGCTCAGCTGAGGTCCTGTGGTGGTCCTGACCATTGGTGAACAGGATAAAGGAGCATGTGTGTGTTGGGATGGGGGAAGGTCAGAGGGGGGTAACAAATTGTACAGAGAAACAGATTACAGTCTGTACAGTCAGAAAGTGCACCTGACAAAATGGATAATGAGTTTAGAGACATTAGGTACATTCACCCATCAGCCAGAACATTAAAACCATAGACAGATGAAGTGATTATCATTGATTATCTTATTACAAAGGCCCCTGTCAAGTGGTAGGCTATAATAGGCAGCAAGTGAAGAGTCAGATTTTGAAGTCAATGTATGGGAACCAGCAAAAATTGGCAAGGATCTGAGCACCTTTGGCAAGGACCAAATTGTGATGGCTATGACTGGGTCAGAGCAAATCCAAATTACATCACAGTCAAAGTTCCCATGCTAACCTTTGTTAACTGCTAAAAACAGCTACAATGAACATGTGAGCATCAGAGCTAGACCATGGAGTGGTGGAAGAAGGTGGCCTAATCTGATGAATCACACTTTCTTTTACATAATGTGGTCGTTTTGGTGCATCGCTTACCTGGGGAAGAGATGGGACAAGGATTTTCTATGGGAAGAAGGCAATCTGGCAGAAGCAGTGTGATGCTCTAGTCAGTGCTCTGCTGGGATGTCCTGGGTTCATATTCATGTTAATGTTACCTTAACACGTATCGCCTACCTAAACACTGTTGCAGACCAAGTACATCCCTTCATGGCAACAGTATTCCCTAAAGGCAGTGGTCTCTTTCAGCAGGTTTGAGGAACATGAGAAAGATGATGACTTTGCCTCTAAATTCCCTTGATTGCAATCCAATCAACCATCTCTGGGATGTTCTGGACAAACTAGTCTGATCCATGGAGACTCTACTTTGCAAATTATAGGACTTAAAGGACCTGCAGCCAGTATCTTGGTACTGGATACCACAACACACCTTCAGAGGTTTTGTGGAGTCAACGGGTCAGAGCTGTTTTGGCTGCATGAAGGGTACCTACACAAAATTAGGCAGGTGGTTTTAATGTAAAGGCTGATCATTGTATATATTCACAGCACACTGTTTCATGCACTGTTTCTGTTTAATTTCTGAATTTAACATATTTGGGGAAAAAAAGAATGTGGTATGTGTGAAATATGCATTATATTTTTTGCTTTTATTGTTTTAAATATGTTAAATTCAGCAAATTAATAGAAAATGTGTACTCGAATTTGCAGATATGTTATATTTACTGAAAGTTTGAATGTGTACTTATTTTCACTTAGAAAAACAACAAAAAATGTAATTTGACAGACTGGAAGTGTTCATACTTTTGCATAGGTTAGTAGATCCTCAAACAATATTGCTGGCCCATATTCACCGAGCTTCTAAGAGCTGGAGCACATTTTTTTCCCTAATTACTGTGATATTACTGACAGGGACAGATAAGATAAGATAAACCTTTATTAGTCCCACAAGTGGGAAATTTGCAGATCCGAGATCAGCACTTCTACTCTGAGAAGTGTAATGAATACAAGCCCTGATATATATATGTTCTGCAGTGCTGGTCAGCAAGCAGGGCTGCAATCTCGAGGGCAGCTGTCATTAGGGCCCACAGCCTTAAGTCACTTTAATGGAAAAACCTTATACAGTAGGATTTAATTTGAACACCCTGACGTTTTTGTGATTAATTTTAGTCGGCTTTTACTGAGCTAAGCCTTGTGTCCCCAGCCAGTCACTGGTGCTCTGAACGTGGGCTGCCCATGTGGAGAGCGAATGGCACTCAGCAGTTACAGCAATTATCTGCTGTACGATGCTGAACAAACACTTCAAAGCCTGTGGATTTGCATAAAGACAAATGAACCTGACTGATTTCTTCTCATTCCCATGGAGAGACCGACACGGTGCTCAGAGCACTGTGTGAAATTGCCCAGGTCTGTCCCTATCAAAGGCAAGAGTGACATTTCAATTTGAAAAATTCATGATGGCGGTGGCGACCAGCTCAGTGCTGGTATTGACTGAATACTGATTTGATGGGGAGGATGGATGGATGAACTCCATGCCTCAATCCATCTCTCTCTATCCCTCTTTTCCACCTCTTTTTCTCCTTCTCTTTCAGCTTTTGTTGTTTTCTCCCCTGTTCCCTCGCTGTTCTCGCTTCCTCCACTCAATCGATCAATAATGCATCCCTATTGCTCCCTTGTTCTCTCCTTCCCTCACTTAATCAATAAAACATAGACTACCTGTGCTTCCCATCTGCGCGTGTTTGAGAGTGTGAGTGTGAGTGTGTGAGGAGAGATGGCAGGCACAGGTCACCTCTTCCCTGAACACTAGGCAAATGAAACCTCCCCTGGGTAGATTGATATAGGCCCAGCTGAGCTGGCGAGGGAGAAGAAACATGAGGGCATATCCAGGCCAAGCATGCAAATCCACACATGCTCATTAAAACCATGGGATGCAGTCTCCTGGCCCATTGGGATGGATTTTCTCAATCAGAAAGGGGATGTTTCTATAGCAATAGGCTTCTCGTATTGTATGTTTTTCACCGACATGCCATTCTCCAGCAAAAGAATGGTTGGACAATTGCATACATTTAGTTGCTGTGTCACATACAGTTGTGTGCAAAAGCTTGGAGACTCCAGGCCAGTTAACATATTTTGTTGATTTCTGAAGAGAAAAGAAAGAGCAAACTATTTTGCTTGTGTTAATTCATATTAATATATGCTTTATATACAATTACCTTAAAAATATAAAAGCATAAATATTTGGACATTCTGCTAAGCCAGTCCTAAGTAACACCTCTTTTGGCAGAAATCACATTCTTTCTACTCTCCTTATAGGAACTGTCACACATTTTCCCCTGCAGAACGCTTCTAGTTCTGTGATACTCTTGGGTTGTCTTGTATGCACAGCATGCTTAAGATCTACCCACATATTTTCAATGATGTTCATGTGAGTGCACAGTGATAGCCATTCCAAAAACTTCAGCTTGCATTTCTCAGAGTTGTTTATGGTGGATTTTAATGTATATTTTGGAGTATGGTCTTGTTGTAGAAACCAGCCTCAGTTTCATGACTGATAGCTTCATATTTGCTTCCAGAATTTGGTGATATTCTGTAAAATCCATTCTTCCATCTATCCGTTCTCATGTTTCCTGTAGTACTGGCTTCCACACGACCCCAAAACATAACAGATCCATTGCACTGGATATGTGTTACCATTCAGAGCCTCCAGAAAGTACTTCCCTTTAACACTGGTTCATTTGGCATGTCTTTTTTCATTCTAGAACAGTATATTCATTCAAACAATCATTGCCACGAGAATGGGAGCAGCTGCACATGAGCCTAAGGTTATCATGCCGAATGATAAGAATAGAGTATAAAGCTTCTCAAAATATGTATACAAAGGTTTGTAGACACCTACTCACACAGTATTTGTTCCAAAATCAAGGGAAATAATAGGACAGTCTCAGTTATATTAAATTAAATTAGCATCAGCTGCCCTTTACATTATGTGAGCATTTCCCAGCTGGCATCATTATAATGCTGAGTCAGTGTGTGCACTGGGTTTAAGACAGAAAGAGGTTTATTTCAGCTAGTTCTATTTCTGATTCAAAGATGTTTATTATACAGTATCTAAGGCACTAATTAGAGGTATTTAGCAGATTACACAGATACTGGCGATGGAATTAGGCTCTTATTGCCAACGTGAGCTGGAGATGAAAAACTAATTGCATTCCCCTCTAGTGAGCCATGATTTTAGCAACATGGCCAAATGTACACCACAGTATCATTCTACACAACATCAGTGGATTTACACACACATATAAATAGCAATGTAAAATGAGGTACAGCTTCCAAATTAGTTGTCCTGGCTGGTGAGTAAAAAAATTTGGCAATATTTAATTAATAGGTAGACGCCATGTGAGAGGCAGCGCAGGCCTTAGTTTATTCAGACAACGAAGTCAGAACTGCTATATAGTGGATTAAAGATGAACAGGAAGTAAAATTGCAGAATGAAACCTATTTTAGGCAATTTTTCATTTCATAATTACAATGCATTCTTCAGGCTCCAAGTTTGAGGAAGCACAAATAGCCTACTGGGACAAAATAATAGAAATAGGTTCCGTTTGAACAAAAGTCTGACTTCTTTTGAAACGTTTTTTTCTCAGGCAGCCTGGTCATCACTGCTGACTTCTAAGCACATCAGGTATTTCTTTCTTTAGAACACATGAGTCAAGATGTGAGTGATTGAATCCTTTTTTACATTGTTATATACTAGTTGTCCTGCTGGGTTATGCATGCACACCAATCAGCGACAACAATAAAACCATTTATGGGTGAAATGAATTACACTAATTACAATGGCGTCAAAATAGTCATAATGGCATCTGTCAAGAGGTGGAATATATTAATTAGCAAATGAACAGTCAGTTTTTGAAGTTGATGTTTTGGAAGCAGGAATAATTAGCAGTTGTAAGGATCTGAGTGACTCTGACAAGGGCCAGTTGTGATAGCTAAACAATGCACTAAGGAAAGAACGTAAGCAAGCAGAGGTAGTGTGATGCTCTGGGCAATGTTCTGCTGGGAAACACTGAGTTATGGCATTCATATGCATGTCACTTTGACACAAACCACTTACCTGAACATTTTTGCAGAACAAGTACACCCCTTTAAGGCAACAGTATTCCCTAATGGCAGTGGACTCTTTCAGCAGGATAATGCATCCTGCCACTCTGAAAAATTGTTCAGGAATGGTTTGAGGAACATAAGTAGCTCAAGATGTTGACTTGGTCTCCAAATTTTGCAGATTTTAGTCTGACTGAGCATCCGTGAAATGTGTTGGACAAACTGGTCTCACTCACGGAGGCCTCACCTTGAAATGTACAGGAACTGCTGCTAATATCTTGGTGCCAGATACCACATTACACTTTCAGATCTTCAGCCATTACATTAAAACCAACAACCAAATATCATGAAGGGCCCCCTAGTGCCACCAAAACAGCTCTGATTCATCAAGACATGGACCTCTGAAGGTGTGCTGTGAAATCTGGCACCAGGACATTAACGGCAGACCCTCCCAATCCTGTAAGCTGCGAGGTGAATCCGCCATTACTTTTTTTTTTTTAGCAATTTGTGCTGCAGTAGCTCTACTGGGGATTGAACCAGATGGGCTAACCTTCACTTCCCACATGCATCAGTGGGCTGCAGAGGCCCATGACCCTGTTGCCAGTTCATTGGTTGTCCTTCCTTTGACTACTAACCACTGCGTACTCAAGACACTCAACCAGACCCCTGTTGTTTCAGAAATGCTCTGACAAAGCCATCCTGTTCAGAATCACTCAGATCCTTACTCTTGCCCGTTTTTCCTGCTTTCAACACATCAACTTCACAAACTGACCTTTCACTTGCTGCTTAATAAGTGTCACTACTTGGCAGGTGCCACCAGAACAAGATTATCAATGTTACTCACTACTCCTGTCAGTGGTTTACCGCTGTGGCTGATGGGTGCAGACAAGAGAAGGGGCAAAAACCAAGAATGCATTCACAGCTCAGCTGAATAAATAGTGAATAGCTTTAGCTCATTAATACCACAAACATTACAGGAACACTGTCACCCTCTGCTGGTTACATGAGAACCTCCACACTTTCTGGAGCAAGTATCCCCAGCAAGGTGGTCAAGTAAAGTCACAGCAATTTCAAAAGGATCAATCCAGACTGCATTTTATAGCAGGGCTAGGACTCTTGGCCAAGGACTCTGACTGCTTTAGCTTGGTGCGCTTACTTGAACGAGATATTGAACCGCAATCTGCTGAATAGAGGGGAGAGGTGTAACCCACTACACTACAAAAAACACAACCAATGTATAGATTTAAGTGCATTCAAGCAAACAAGAATACTGTTCCAATTTTAGCAGTGTAGTTCATGGGCCTTTGTAAAGCATGCCTCTATTCAAACTGAAGCAGTATACTCAAAAAAATAAACACGGAAATCAGAACAGGGTACTGAAGCAAGCTTTATTAAAAGAAAAGATTGAGGAAACATCACATTGACAAAATGTCACTAATAAAAGTCTATTCAACCCCCCAGTCCTTCTGCCCCTAATTCAGTGCTGTTAGAACATACTAGCCACATTTTTGCCCAGCTATGCAGTAGACTAAAGCAGAATTCAGTTCTGTCTTTACTCTTCACACATGCACACAGTCGTGTGGTGTGGGGGGGGTGGGGAACAAACAAACAAAAAAACAAAAACACACCTTCAATCATACTGTCAGGCCCCAGCATGGAGTGTTTTCCTGGCAGGGGTCTGTTCTATGAACGCATGAAAGCTTGTGAGTTTTTTTTTTTTTTTTTTTTTTTTTTTTAGGGCAGGAGGATCTAGAGGGGGGAAAAAGATGGAGCTGAGACTTTAAGAAGTGAAGCGCACAAAACAGTCTTGGACACTCATTCACAGACATACAGACAGTCACACCCACCCACACACACACACACACACACACACACACACACACACACACACACACACACACGTTCACCCACACCTGTTGGTTTATTTATATCTATGTACAGAGCGTTGTTTAGACCAACAGGGTTAGTGGATCCTGGTGAGCTCCTCCACTATTTTAATAACTTCATCCACAGTGGCCTCCCTCTTCATCCCGCTGCCATCATCAATCTGAAACATACAGGCATGTCAGCCAAAACATTCTATAATCATTCATTTTAAACTAATTAACGTTTACCTCATGATCTTTCCTAAAACTACTGTACTGTTTTGTTATGTAACAAGAATACGTATTCAGGTTATATATTTTTCCATAATGTCTAACTTTAAATTGTAGTACGGGGAATCCACACAGGTCTTAAAACAGATGCAAGAAGAAATGAGAGGTACTGTAATACCTGTAGTGTGCTCACCACCTCCTGCATTTTGGCACGTCCCAGATCCAAAAAGCTCTCAATCAGGTCGCCATCAATGAAACCTGTGGCTTGCTCCGTCTTGCGCTCCGTATTGAATGACCTCCAGGTGCTCAAAGTTAAAGAACTTAAAGCCAGTGCATTTACATTAACACACACACACACAAAAGACCAGAGAAAGCTTGTGCAAATGCACACAAAGCATTGTGAGAACTGAAGATGTCTTTTATGTAACACAGCCACACAAACACTCTTTAACAGAAGGATATAAGCTGTGCTCGATCTTGCCCACGCTCTTAATAACCTTGTTGAGTCTATTTTGCAAATCCATGAGTAAACTGTACCAGCCTTCTGACAGAGATGTCACTAATCCTGAAAGAAGAAGAAAGGAAAAAAAAAAAAAAAAAAAAAAACACCCACACAAACACACATCAGTAAGCATTTTTAAAAGGCTAAAGCTGTAGCATTTGCTAACTGAATTTGCTCTGATAAGTTAAATATTTACTTAAGGATTTTAATTGCAAACTCCCCCCCCCCCCCCATGGCACAGCATCTTGAAATGATTATTTCCTTCCCTCCCCTTCACTTACAGGTGATTGAAACAAATGGTGAAATTATGTATGTGCTGTGTGGTCTTATTTTTGTGGGGAAAAAATTGTACGTCATTTATTATGTAACTGACTGTGCAATTATGCAAATAATTATATAATGTAAATAAAATGACAGCAGAACACTACAACTGTAGATTCTTCTCTAGAGTTCCACTATTCCTTACTAACATTAAGACATCCAGAGAGCCGCGTTTTCTTACCTATCATTCCGTTAACCGTGCCGAAGAGCACAGAACCTTGAGTAGGAGTGGAACTCTCACCAAGATTCTGCAGAACCAGAGAACCATGGCAGAACACATTCACAAACTCGCCGAGGTGGAACACGCCCACCTCCTGCAAGTGCTGCCTCTCCTCATCAGTGGTCGCAGCACTGAGAAAAAGACATGGAATCAGAGGATGGGAAAACAATGAAAGTATGTACGATTATGACCATCAGCTTGAAGTGCATTAGACCAGAGGTGTCTAATCTTGTCAGTGGGCACTTATTACAGTCTAAGAAGAGAGGGTAATTACACTGCCATTTCTGTCAGCGCTGACAAGGGCATATTATCTGGTTTTCAGTCAAATGATGAGAAAGATCTATTTACCCAAAGTGGGTTGCATGACCTTAAAAAGATGGAGAAACTTGACAGCAATCCTGTCTAATCCTGTCTAACCACAGCTGATCTAATGTCCACATCACTTCATACTGCCTCTAAGGATGACAATATTTTTAATTAGCATGTCTTTCACAAATACTCATCAGGAAAAAAAAAAACAAAAGTGATATTTTTATGAAAACAGTAAATATTTTGTGTATATATATTGTGTACATATATACAACTTGCCTAAGCCCGCATATAGTTCATATAGTTTACATATACATATGTATATATTTTACTATAAAAGATGTCCATATTTTATATTTCTAGATTGTATAGTGTACATTTTATACTGCACTGTTGGTGTAGTATTTCATTCTATTCTATTGTTTTTTAATCTTGGATGCTCTTTGTTCTGTCCACTTTCTGCTATGACAAAGCAAATTTCCCACTTGTGGGGCTAATAAAGGATTATCTTATCTTATCTTATTGTGACATAACATTGTTAAAGTATTGATATATTTTTGCCATGTTCTATTTTCTAGTGTACACAGTACAGGGCTGAGCTTATTGGTTTAAAAAAATTATCAAAGAGTGCAATGAAATCAGTAAGTGGCATTTATTATTTCCTTTTTCCTTTTTGTAACTATGAGCATTCTGCGCTCCAGTCTGTGATTTGAAACGCTTGCTTAAAGCATAGTTTACAGCAACACAGCAGGAGGCGGCAAGAGTGACAGTGGCAAGCTAAACAGGAAATCTCCTTTCACAAACAGTATTTTTGTGCCCCCCATGACAGAAACGGAAACTGGTTTTATTGAATGTCCCGACTTATTAATTTTTCAAAAATTCTCATCACTGCAGCCCTAATTTAGTGTCTGTTTTTAGTTTCAGAGTTTCTTTTTGCCATTGCTGAGTTCATAGAGTTTGTGTGCAGGACAGATTAAAGACAAAAAGTCGATTTTCTAGCTAATGTGAAAGCTGTTCTGTCCATCATCTTCTGGCTGTGTACTAGAAGGCAAACTATGCAGTGATGTGTTTGACAGTTTATAAGTAATGCGGGTATGACATTTTTCCCCTCACCTGTCTTTTTGACAGACAAATAGGTTAAAAGCATTTTCTGCTCCAAGGAAGTTATCATCATCCAAAATCTCCACAGCGCTCATCCAGTTGGGATTAAAGTCTCGAGCAATCTGTTCAGAAGAAATATTTAATTAAGCGCATAAACAAGCTGCAGAACGCACCAACTCTCTGCCTTCTTAAATATGTACCACCTCTTGCTCAAATGTGCTCTGAACTAAAAAGAAGTCCCATGCTGTACACTGAGTAACTCACCTCTTCAAAGTTGCCCTCCATGGGTTTGTATGCCAGCAAAAGCACAGACCTCATCAAATCTCCCACCAGAATAAAGTCTCCTTTGGTCTTCAGATACAGAGCCATGATGTTATTATAGTGATTACACTCAGTCCTCAGCTCTTTTTCTGCGGTCCACTCATACAGGCGCACCTACAAACACAAACCCATCCATCAAAGATGACAGGAACACAAAAAGTATTTATTAGAAATGGTCTGAATTTTTCAAGATCCTCAAACACACAAGCAAAGATCACTCACAGTGCTGTTGATGCTAGCCAGCAATTTGCCATTGAACTCCACCATGGAGTACACGGCTCCTTTCACCTCTTTTTCAGCTACTGTCTGCAGTTTACCTGCATGGTAAAAATAAAAAGTCACAATACTACCATGTTTTGGCACATACAGCAGATGAAATATAGGGGGGGGGGGGTGTTAAATCAACAAGCATAGATAGACCGCATTTACCATCTGTGTAGTGGAAGACAATGATGCGGCCTTGCTTAGGCTCAGCCTCCTCAGGGTAGACCATGGCAGTGCCCACAATGAAATAGACTGCAGGGTCTTTGCCCAGCTTACAGGACACCAGGCTGAGAGCATATTCACTGGGCAAAAACTGATGGGCATGAAGCACTGGAGGGGGGACCAAGAAAAAAAATTATTAAACAGCTACTCCTTTTAGAAGCCTGTCCACATGTGTCTGCCCTCAAGAATGAGAAGAAATGAGCAAGTGAGAGCACATAGTGTGAGAATAGAGAGTGTAGGCAAGTGTGAAAACAGAAATAACACCTTCAAAAGTGTGCTGATCGACCACGAGCAGACTGTGCACCTCCACCTCTTCTCCAAAGGACGTCTCGTGGGGGGAGGTGCTGCTGGGGAAGAGCTTACTAGAACTCACACTGCTGGACAGAGCCTGAGGAGAGAGGAAAAAAAAAAAACTTCAACAAGACCTTTCCATATCAGAGGACTACTCTAAATAAACCCTTCACACACACAGCAGCAAATTAAGACGATCATTCAATTGCATGTTAAAATAGATTATAATCTATTATAATATTTTTGGCCAAAATGTATTTTTCAAAAAGAAATGTCTGGT
>JBBPCZ010000019.1:8979432-9012858 GCA_037974445.1 Brycinus macrolepidotus | reverse complement strand
TTTTCCCGCGTCTGCGTGCCGAGCCCCGCCAGCTCAGCTCCGGTGACGTCAGTGTGAGGGAGGGCGAGTGGGCGGAGCCACAGCAGTGACTGGACATTAACTCACGGGGGAAGGCTTTCGCTCAGTGGCACTCGCTGCTGAACAGTAGCCTGGTGAGTGTTCAGCGTCATTTTCAAAAGGAAGTGCAAAACCGAAATACCGCGGTACGCAAGGGCGGACCGGACCGTGCAGCGCGTACCGAATGGTCCGGTATTTTACCGAGTACCGTTGCATCCCTAATGGACACATATGTAAGTCAGGCTGACTGAATTAACAGCTATTCACCACCCTCCCCTTTTCATCCATATTATATAATTCATACATGCTATTTTTCCTGATGCTTTGTTATGCCATATCTTACGGGTCTCAGAATAATCTGAGGCAACTGACAATCTTTAATCCATTCTAAAAACAGCAAAACAGCAACAAAATGTGTTTCTGGAGCAGCCTGCAAATGTTGGCATGTTTCAGGAAAAACACTGTCAACATGGTGAAGTGAAAAAAGATTTAAAGCCAAACTCTAGAAATTCATGCAATGTTAGAGGTTCAAGTGTGAATCACAGGCACATTTCTCCAACCTGTCTGCAAGTCAAGTCCGAAGTAGAACAGAGCCCCGTCTCCTAGAGCACACAGCAAATAATGGCTGCCTTCAAAAGTGGTCATCAGGATTGAACGTGGAATGATCTCTGAGGGGGAGTGTGTGAGAAAGAACAACACAGTTTGTGAGAGGCAATTTAGGGCTTGACAAGGTCTACAAATACCTGTTCATTTTGACTGGTTTTAATTTCCTGGCATTCTTTCTATTCTATATAGAAATCAATAACACTTTTACTGGTAGCCTGGTGTACCATCCATGGTAGCAATTCATCAACAAAATATGTAGCTCAGCTAAAAAGTCACAAAACAAAGGGTTTATAAAAAAAACTACTGTTTGCTTCCTATGCAAATGTAATAATCACAAAAGGTTAAACACCCAACTTCTAATTAGGCTAAGCAGTTTTACCACCACACGCACACAATAGGGCAAATATGGTTTGATTAATATTCCTCTGAACAATGAGAGTGTACATACGGAAACTCTTCTAATTATATGTGTAGCCTCTCACCCTTCTAACCTACACATATTTTTTTCTTTTTTAGACATTCTGGCACCCAGCTCCTCGGCTCTTACCTCCTCCCAGCATCTCCTTATGCAGGGGACTAAAGCAGGGCAGTCGGAGCACTCTGGCCGAGATATCTGTCCACAAACCTACAGCACACAGGCTGGACTCCCCACTGCTCTCGCCCAGCGGAGTGATGTCCAGACAAGCCACTTCGTGTTCCATCTCTGTGGAACTGCACACAGACAGAAACAAAGAGGAACTGATTTGCTGGAGCTGAATGCAAAACACACAACAAGGAATAGCTGAACTGTGGTTTAATCAACATTACATAATTTTTACCGAGTTTACCTAGGCCTTTCGCTTGTTTTTATTACACTAGGGCTATCCTCCATCGGTTATATTAGTGTTTGAGCAATCCAACACCTTAATTTGGGGATTACCTTGCCAACTACTCCTTAATTCATCAATAAGGTCACTATTAATTGAAGATGGCACAATACCTTCTCTGTTCTGACAGTGATACTGAAACCGTAACTAGAGGTCAACAACGCAATCTGATTTTTTTATTTTTTAAAGCATGCTTCAAAGCACTTGACATATGCATCTAAAAGTAATCCACCATGCTGTAACTGCTTAAACACTGCTAATTCACATAAAATACAGCTAACGTGACATGTTCACGTTAGATTTGTTACAGGATTTTCTGATGGTATCGGCCCAAAAATTGATATGGATATCTGGAATCAGATTTGTGCCATATTTTTTTTTTTTTTTTACTGTAGAGTTTAATTGCTTAATTACGCCTACATAGCCCTAACGCATGCCAAAGTGAACTTTTCTGAAAGAAAAAAAATTAAAATTGAATTTCAAAGTGAACCATTCATCATGCATGAACACACCACAGCACAAAGTGTGAACAGTGTTAAATTGTTCTCTGCATTTAATCCATTCACCAAGTGAAGCAGTGGGCGGCACACAATGTTGGGTACATCAGTGGTACCAGTGGCAGTCCTGGGATTCAAACCCACAACCTTCCAATCGCAGGGGCAACTCCCTAACCACCAGGCCACCATGTGCCCACCAGGCCACTATCTTTGCCCATATCTTTGCATACCTGATCTGTTTGAGCTCTCCGCTGAGAATCTGCAGGTAGTACAGCACTCTGCCCACAGCCAGAACCACCTGGGTGGAGTTGCAAGCAGCCACACTGATGTTTCTACCCTGAGGCTCCTTCCATTCGCTGACCAAAGCCTTACTGTCTTGAGTGACTAGCCGCACTGAACCTGAAGTGATCTGCACACAAATATCAAACCTTTAATTATGATAATCAAACAACTTCTTTCTAATTTACAGCAAAGACAGCAAATATCAGAGGATTTTGGCATCTTCATAGTTAACAGTACTCCCCAGTGAATAAATTCAATCAGACAAGAAGTTGTAAAATAAGAGACAGCACCTGAATGAGCTGTTGATGAGCCACATTTCCACAGAAGAATGTCTGCTGATTATCCACAAACCCTGGAAGTTCAGTTTCCTCCACCTCCTCTCCACTCAACATCAGTACCCTGAATACAACCAAGCCCAAACGTATTACACACCTCGAAAACCTGTAACTCACTGGCAAGATAAACATGATTTAGACAGTAACGCTGAGTAAAAACAGAGGTCTAAGTGACATTTTTACCTGGTCTGGCCAACAAAAGAAAGCACCAGCATGTCATCCGTCTCTCTGCCTGCCTCAGAACGAAGAGGCCATAGTCCTAGACACAAAAAAGAAAATGTGAGAATGAAGGAGTTTAAATGCCACTTAAATAGTTAAATAATTCAATAATGCACATTAAACTGTCAGTTCTTAAGGTTTAAAGTCTAGAAATTCTGAACAGGGTTTTCAAGTGTGCCAACTTGATCAATTTTATGTCACAACTGAGACAGTGATGACTTCCAAAGGAGAGAAGCAGTCTGTGTAATGCCAAAGAACTGCAGCCACTGCCAGACAAAAGGACTTAGTCATAGTAACACAATGGATCAAATACTTTGTTTCATTTCAGATTCTCAAAAAACAAACCAATTCCAAAAAATCTTACAGTCTTAGCAAACTCTGAATTTATTTCTGAAAAACAAAATTTTGTAGGCAAAACCTCCAAAGTTTCTTAATGTGGCGAAGGCAGTGAGGAAGTGAACAAGGCGTGAAAAGCGTATCTAACCTTTGATACCAGGCAGGTCAATACTGGCATGCTCATGGATTCCTATGCCATTACGAATGATCCTTAGAGAGCCTTCCTTAAAAGCCCCTGAGCAAGTCACCAGCTACAGCAATAAAAGACCTAGTCAATTCCAAAAGTCAGTGCATTCAAGAAATACAATATGTAGGGGCACTTTCAATTTAGATTTGTTATTTGTAATAGTTAGTGGCAGACTGGTTCACTGCTAAACATTTACAGAGCCTTTTCTGTATATTTGCACCAGCCAAAGATGCAAATGTTGCTGATGTCAAAACTCATATAGAATAAGCTCCACGTACTTCAATCAAAACATTGGGTAAATAGCTACAAAAATGTAAAATGAGTTGCTGATTTGTCATAAATGCTCAACTGCACAATGTTTAGTGTAAGAAACAACAGAACAGAACATGCAGTGAAATATACCTTGCTTCAGTAACCTGCATGTTCTTAATACAATTTTTTTGTAATTCATACATATGTGAATAACAGAAAGAAATGTATTGGTAAAATGCACTTTAATAATTGCTATTAGTTAATAATACTGATCAGAATGAAACTGAGCAACAACACTCATTTACACTTTAAATTATGCTTAATATACCAGCAAATTTCTGAATTTTAGAATCATATAATTCTAAATTTAGAATCATATAATTGTGATCATGTCACAGTCACGTATTTTCAAATAATTGTATTGGCCCTCATGGGCATCAGCCATTATCTACAATCAAGGCATCCATCCTCAATCATGCAGAGCTTAAAGGCATTCCAACAGTTGTCTCACCTGGCCTTGGCCTTGTCTTTCCAGATCTACCACACACATGTCAACTATGGGCCCCAGGTTAGTGAAGGTTTCCATAACTGCTACATATGAGCCCTGGTCATTACTGTCCACATTCAGCTACAGAGAGACAGACAGACGCAAGAGAGGGAGACAAAGAGACTCTGCTATTACCCCAATTTAAAGACTTGCAAAACTGAAGGAATCAGGTTACAGAACTAGAAACAGTGACTGACCTTAACCAGCTGAGAATCACCAAGCCTGGAACCAACAAACACTACCCCATTATCCAAATATGTGAGACACTCCGCAATGGAAGTCTGAAAAAGACAGGCACCCATAAACAGATGAACAGATCACTTTATACTTCAGTGTGACACACATGCAGATTGTTTCCACTAGTATAACAAAACCTCTCCAAATGCTACCTTCACACAGAAAAATTTCACTACTTTTCAAACAGTGTACAAAAATAAAATGCACAAATGAAGCTCAAAATGTCCCCACCTCTCCCAGAAGTTCTACTCGCAGGTCTTTGAGCACCATGGACCCATCCATCAGCTCCTCCTTCTCCAGCAGCAACATAAACAGTCTTCCATCCATGTCACCCAGCAGATAACGCGAGCCATTCGGGTCCACACGGTTATGACAGACAATTGTGCTTTGCTGTAAATGTATATTCAGGAGACAGGCTGTAAACAAATCACAAGACAGATATAATTTCAGTTTAAAACTGTTGCTGTCTTGTTATAAATTACCTTAATTGTTGGAGGTGCGATTGCCAGGTATTTGTCTCCATTGTGATAAGTAATGGACTCCTGACCAATGATGATCGCACCACCAAAAGGCTCAGGAACTGAAACACAGATACAGAAATGAGAATCCGCATGTTAATAATCATAGTAATCTTTGAACTGCTTAATCAGTTTCCTACAAGTCTGTCTCAGCATCGGATCTTTGTTTACCTGGAATGACCATTGATGCCTCAGCCTCCACATTCTCCTGTTTCCAAGGGCCTTTATTAAACTCCTTCTCCTTCAGAGAGACCTCATATGTCTTCACATGCCGGCCCTGAGGGTCCTTATTAAAAGATTGTAAGAGATTGTGAGACAAACGGCTTCACTGCTCCAAGAGACTGTGAGCCCAAATGCCAAATAACGTATCACGACCTTAAATCTATGGACTAGAAATAAAAATAAATAAATAAATAAATAAATTAGGGCGGGGGTGTTGGTGGGGGGGGGGTGATGCTCATGCAGTAATGTGATAAGGAAAAATAGAAAAATGGCAAAGTCACTCCTTAGTCGACTAAAAATGTCAATGCAGGATATGACTGGACTGTCAGTAAGAACAGTCTGTTCATTATATAGGGTGATATAATAGAGCTGAAAGGCATAACCCTCGCCCCTCCCTTGCCAAGTGCTGTTGTAGTCAGTATGGCACTGAATAAGATCTTTGACTTAATTTTAGAGTAATCAATAATAATAAAAAAAAATCATAGTCCTGAGGAATTACAACAAAGACAGTTCAGTCAAGGACAAGATGACAATGTACCTGATATATAAAACAGACAGTGGGAGCCTGGCAGCCATAAAGGAAGTGCACATCTATAACTTGCAGTTCCTCCAGTCGAATGTTAAAGGCTTTAAGTTCACGGTTGTCACGATCCAGAGGAATGACTTTAAACAGACCATCATAGAGCCGCAAGCCAATCATACGACACTCAGGGTCCACGATGCCAATGATGCCCGTCTCTGATGGACGTCCAATTCGATCCTGTAAAAAAAAAAAAACCCAACAAAATGAAAGTGCATTTTGAACACTGTTTACATCAAAACCGTGCTTGAACGGCTGGGTCAGTGTTTATTACCTGGACATTTCCATGGGCACGAGTGATGATATCAATGCTGTCTCCATTCTGCTTGTACTCCAGGATACATGCGTTGTATTTAGCAGTCAAAATGAACAGCAGGTCTTTACTCTCTCCCTATAGGGAATAATAAAACAATTTCTTACCATTTCTATGGTATGTATTTCAATTCTACTTCACATAGTCTCAGAGAGAGGGGCTTAAATAGTGGGAAGAAGAGGAAAAAAGCCATGTCTCTTCTCAGGCAAGCTTACTTTGGGCCTGAAGAGCTCCATAACAGCGATCTTCCCGTACATGCCAACTTCCTTGACAGGCCGCAATCCCTCAGCCGTGACCACATAGATCTCCAGTCGTGTGTTCTTTGCTATGAGCAGGTTCAGATCCTCTGCTGAGGTGAAGTGTCCTGTAGGTACATGATCAGAAAATTGGAGACTCTACCAACAATTAATTGTCTCATTTAGAAATGATTAAATTCACTAAATTTTAATAAAAACAATCTAAAAGTCAACTCTCCTAGTAATGTTTTCACATGCTTCTAAGCTACTGATATGACTAACAGCTCTTGCAGACAACTTTATGACATGGACTGATCTGCGTAAATCTAGGTCACTCCTTGCACCTTCTTATCAAGTCTTGATACACCTGATATAGTAATAGTAGTAGTTTAAGTTTAATGCCATATCAACAATTGTAATGTTGTGGCAAAAATGTATATTAAACCATATAAATTATTCGAGAACAAAAGACTTAAATAAACACACAAATAAACATCAAATAAATAATCTAAATAAGATTCTATAAATCAATATTTGATGGTACCTTATTAAAGACATCTGCCAGACTACTTTGGCAGTAAAATCGTGTTACTTGTGTTACTCAGAGCAGAAAAACAAAGTAAAATGTGTTTCACTGACAAGGCCATGTTACAAAACTGACATGACGGGGATTCTTCACCTTTTAATAAAAAAAACCACGTGTAAGCCTAGAATGACCAATACGGCATCTTGTATAGACTAGAAAACCACTGTCTCTTATTAGCAGCAGGGTTGATACCGGTGATATTAGGTAATTTAACTGTCAGCTAATATAGTTTTTTAAAACATATTATTACATATTAGGATTCATTTACATTTACGGCAATTAGCAGACGCTCTTATCCAGAGCGACGTACATTAGTGCTTGATACCTCTGTTCTTCATACCTGAAAAGCTATACTTACATCAACATCCGCTATTCAACCAAGTTAATTCTTAAAAAAAAAAATTCCACAAGGTGGCAGAGAAAGTAGCCAACCAGGTAACCAGACATTCATCTTCACCTATTTAAGCCACCTTTTAGGCAACATGCCAGAGAGTTTAATCAGACTGTCCTGCAGACCAGAGTAAGACATGACCACGTTCACACATCTAATGCATCTTTCCTGTTCACATATCAGGACATAATGCAGCTTTCCAGTGAGTTTACCCTTCAACATAAAAATGACATTCATGTTCACATTTCTGGCCAAAATACATCCATAACAACATCGGGAACTTTTACATAAACGTCTAGAACGTGTGCTGAACCAAGCTTGTTAGGTTGGACTGTCATTTATATTGCAAAAACTGTTAAAAATGAAAAGGTTTACAAAACCATGCGCTCGAATGTTATTAGCAAACAGGCTAACTAGTTAGCATGAAGTCAAAGTGGCCAAACGCAGCACATTAGAGGGTTTTAGAAGTCAGGAGTGCAGCAGCAGGTTTTAAAAACCACCCCGAGTGGTGAGAATGAGAGTGAATAAGTGAGAGAGGTGTGTAAAAGTGGAAAAAGTCAGAGTTAAAGTGAGAGCCCCAGCAGGCCGGGCTGGAGCCCCGAGGGCGGGAGGACCCCTCTCCCAGCCTGGAGCCCCCTCTCTCTCACCCGTGATGCAGGCGTTCACGGCCGTGGGTTTCTGGGCCGTCACCACGTAGTTGTACGACATGGCGCTCCGACTAAATACACGAACACCTTTTAAAATAAAATAACAACAATCTCGACTTCTCCTTAGCTTTAGCTGCTGTGGACTACCATGGATGCTGCCCCAGCAGTGAGAAAAACAAACCGAACTCAGCCCAGCCTGACTGCGCCCCCTGCAGCCCGGGAGGACTTTATTTACTTACTTATCTATTTATTTAGTTAGTTAGTTAGTTTTACACACTCCATTTGATCCTGGAGGAAATGACTTGAGTCCTCTGCATTTAACCCGTCCACCCAAGTGAAGCAGTGGGCAGCACCCAGGGAGCAGTGTGTGGGCACAGTACCTTGCTCAAGGGTACCTCAGTGGTGCCACTAGCCGTCCTGGGATTTGACCCACAGCCTTCTGATTGCCAGGGCAACTCCCTAACCAACAGACCACCAGCTGCCCCAAAATGATTCAAGATGATGGACAGCCATGAACTGATAAGAAAATGTCGAAGACTTATAACAAATGGGTGCCTTTCCTACTGTTAACATCCCTTCATCCCTTCACTCTATGGACAGAAGTATTGGGATGCCTGACCATTAAATCAACAGGGACTTTAATGACATTGCATTCAAATATATAGACATTAATATGGAGTTGGTCCCCCTTTACAGCTATAACAGCTTCCACTCTTCTTGAAAGGCTTTCCACAATATTTTGGAGTGTTTCTGTGGGAATTTGTGCCCTTACATTCTGTAGAGCATTTATGAGGTGAGGCACTGATGTTGGACGAGAAGGTCTGACTCGCAATCTCCGTTCCAGTTCATCCCAAAGGTGTAGGATGGGGTTGAGGTCAGGACTCTGTGCAGGCCAGTCAAGGTCTTCCATCCAACCATGTCTTTATGGAGCTTGCTTTGTGCACTGGGGCACAGTCATGCTGGAATAGAAAAGGTTCTTCCTCAAACTGTGTCCACAAAGTTGGTGAATGGCATTGTCTAAAATGTCTTGGTATGCTGAAGTATTAATATAGTATTATACTTTTGTCCATATAGGTGTGGCTGGGTGTCTTTCATACTGATAACATCCCTTCTTTATTAAAAAAAATGGAATATCTCATTTCCAGACCCTGTTCCTATGTCTGGGTCAGTTTTATTATCTAGTCTTATAAAGAAGGCACGACCCCAGCCGTCTTCCTTTTGGCTATAGGCTGTGACATAATACTATAATATTAATATCAACATATTGTACTCCCAAACCAACTGAAAAATCTCATATTATGGATTTTAATTTAAATCTGTCTTCTTTAGACTCTGAAATAAACTTTTTATATTATGGCATATGAACTCTTATGGCATTTTGGTGGTGTATAAAGATGGAAATGGTCTTACGTGAGGTCTGGGGTTCTTCCGAATGTGACAGACAGTTTGGGAGTGATGGACTGATAGGCAAAACATTTCCTGCACAGACGAATGCATAAACACACTGAAAAAACAAACAAACAAACAAACAAACAAATAAATAAATACAGTTTTGTGTTTGTGATTCTGAAATAAATAAAAAGTGCAGAAAGGCAGGCAAAGTGAGTGAGTGAGCAGGAGTGTTGGTCAGAGTGGGCTAAAGACTTATTCACCTTATTACTGGCAGCAAAATAAAAGTGTGTGTCATTCCTTCATACCCATAAGTGGTATTAGATTCATACTGTGTTAGTAATGCAGAGTAGGCAGGTGTTAAATTAGAAATTGGGTGGCTTGGGCAGTCCGATGCCAAGAAGTGGCCTGCATGAGTGGTTTCATTGTTTTGCAAATAAAGTAGTTTTTTGCAGGTTTCCAAGCTTATTATAACAATTTATTTATTTAATTATTTATTTAAATGATTTCTTTTTTATTCAACTGTCAGTAAGTAAGTAAACAATTCTGTATAATCCACACAATAACGGTCAGAAATGATGTTGTTTGACTCTCTCAGTAATTCTTGCTGCACAAAACGAGCCTGAATCCAAAGACAATTGCCATTTTCCTTCCATGGGACAGGAACTGTAAACCAGCTGGGGCGAGTTACAAAGCTCTGTTTGTGAATAAAAGGCCACTGATATTTCCTAATACTTCGTCTATGTAAGCTTATACTCAACGGCTGGTGATTTTAAGGTTCAATATATAAATTCAGCATCTTGCATAGATTTTAAAAAAGGTGAGTTTATTTCATAAACAAGCTGACAAACACTCCTAAATTCCAGAACCCTGAACTTCTCTAGTGCTGCAAAAACCAAACTTATCTGTGATAATGACTCATCAGTGTGCAGTTATTAGAAATCATTATTAGAAGATGCTGCATGCAGTACAATTATAGTCAATGCCATGACACACACTGTGGTTCATCACCACTCATTTTCTGTAACCGCTTAATCCTCACTAGGGTCGTGGGTACCCGGAGCCTATCCCGGGGTCAACGGGCGTGAGGCAGGGACTCACCATGTGCGGGGCACCAGCCCACCACAGGGAGCACACACACTCACACCTATGGTCAATTTAGAAACCCCAATTCACCTGACATGCATTGACTGTGGGGGGAAACCGGAGACCCTGGAGGAAACTCACGCCACCACGAGGAGAACATGCAAACTCCACACACACAAGGCCAGGACCCAGATTCGAACCCCCAACCTTGGAGGTATGAGGCAACAGCGCTAGCCACTGAGCCACGTGGGGCCTTTTATCATCACTACAGTTAAAATAATGTTGCAAATGCAATATTTTTTCATAATTATCATTTAAATAATACCTTCCTAAAGTGTGATTGGATCTTTTCATTACACTGACAGCAGACCCTGAGTGTAATTTGTGCATTCAGCCACAAGGTGGCACTAAATTTCCACCAATGGATTTCTAAAAGGCTTCAAAAAAACTTCAGGCACTGCAGCTCTGCCTCACAGGGACAGATGGGTGTGTACATATCCAGAGCACATACAAACTCTTAACATATAAGATTGGAAGGAAACAAATATATAAAATTGAATTTAACCTAATTATCAAAATTATTCCCAGCCCTAGTTCGACAGCAATTTACACTGAAGAAAACTGTACCTGATGTCAAAGAGCCAGCTTTCTAAATATCTATATATTAGCTATATATAATGTATAGGTATAATAGCTATATATTACATATGGTGACTTCCAAGGTGTGTGAAATAGTCAGAAACTATGCTTAGATAAAAGTGCTACAGTGAAATAATGACTCAAGAAGTAAGAGTAGCCAAAATAATATTAATTAATTAATTAATTAATTAATTTAAAAAATATCAGAAGAAATGAAAAGCAGTCAGGTCTAAAAAAAACAGTACTGAGTAACTTATAGAACTTCCTACATCCACTTGAAGTTTGTTAGGCTCTATTCTTCTCCTTTTAGGACCCTCTTTGTCTAAAATAAAATGATAAAGCTCCAAAGAGAGCTGTGGGAGCATCAGCAGTTCAAGTGGTCCGACCGAACAGAGTGAAATTAAACCCAAAAAGAGAATCAGTATCTCAGTGTGAATAGTGAAAGAAGCACAATATGCAGCTTTTCCCCCCTCGCTTTCCTTTCATGTAAGCTGTATTTGAATACAAGAGATTATTAGTCACACTTTATTTTGAGAGTCCTCTGTAATTAATTAACCCATGCTTTAATTGTTATTATTCAGTTTGTTCCCACGGCCCCGTCTGATTGGTTGAGAAATGTTCTATTCGTGATAACAGTTTTTTTTTTCCACAAGAACTAACATTTCACTGAGCGCTGGTTGCTAAGTAACCAATAATTTACTAATTTTATACCTTAGCACATGCACTCATAAAAATGAGCTTGATATTGAAACAGCTTCTTGGCTGTATCCAGAGTGCAAAAGTTTCCTACTTTTCTGGCAGAACATCCATGTTCTACACAATGTGTGGGGCTTCACTGTACAATGGCGTATTGCTGATAAAATTAAAAATAAACCCTTCAACATGCTCTTGTTATGATATGTTTCATTATGAAATAAACATATGGTAATTACAAGGGAGTATCTCATTATTACAACAGTACACTCATCACATAATAATGAAATAGTTATGATATGTTCAATTGAATAATCATGCTGTATGTCATTTTTATGATGCTTTCTTGCAGCAACAAGACACAGAGAGATGCTGTCTTGTAATTATGATATGTTTATTTGTATAAGATTAAGATAATAATAATTTTGAAAGAATATAATAATGAAATATAATAATGAAATAATTATGACACATTCTATTTCATAATCATGCCATATATTATTTTAATGACGTTTTCTTTTATACAGATTTACAGTCTTGTGATTATGAGATGTTTTATTTTGATAAGATTAAGATAATATTATATATAACTTACAATCAATTGATTTTCAGCAATGTTAGGGTGAGGGTTTCGGTTGGGTTTTTAGGATTAGGTGTAGACAAGGTTAGCATCTACAAAAGAAATAAATAAAATGTTAAAATGTGCTTAAGTAGATCGAACTGGGTGAAATACCTGGAGAACATTCTAAAGTGATGATAAACATTTTAAAACGTTTAATTAATACTTCATATGTAATCAATACAGTTTTATCTCTCAGTTCATTGCATATCTCGTTAAAATGATGAATCAGAATCAGAATCAGGAAACTTTATTGATCCCGGAGGAATCAATGAGGGTACTGACTGCAAAGACGCACAGAGACACAGAGACAAGAACAGTATAAAATATGAAGTCTAAATAAATTTAAATAAAAATCTGTAGAAAAAAAAACTCAGTATGAAAATATACTATGCTACATACACAAAGTTCACAATTTTATAAGACACAGAAAGACATTTAGCGCTTTAATCATGAATTGCGAAGAGGCCTTTGATGAGAATCGGAGTCCAGAGGAGTCACCAGCAGTGTGTGAGACTCTGCTCATGGCTTTTCCTACTACGTCAGTTATTGATATGTTATACACAATACAGCATACAGCAGCCTTTCTCCTCTGAGGAAGGTCAAGAGTGTGAGAACGATTTCAGATTCCTTCATCAAAGTTCAGCGTTTGGCCACAAAAACGCTTTCAGCACAGGTCAGGGACAAACACTAATGCTCTAACTCTCTCCCCTGTGTCCTGAACGTGGTCATTAAAGATCAGCTGTGAGGGGATCAGAGTGATAGACCGAAGAGCACTAAAGGCCATGGGTAAAAGACACCCTCTCTAATCCACAAAAACAGTGTGTACACAGTAAGCCAAAACCCTTTTAATTGCAGACTATCAGTGCGTGGACCTGCAGTGTCAGCAAAAAGTTATTTTAACTGAAATACGTAATTTTGTTTATGGCACAATAATATGAGATTTTTAAAAAATCAATGTGTTTATATATGATCATATGAATATATCTAATGTTGATCATATGTGTGATTTCAATATATATATATATATATACATATATATATATATATATATATATAATATATATATTTACACACACACATATATATATGTATATATACGTGTGTGTGTGTGTGTGTGTGTGTGTGTGTGTGTATTGCTTACAGCTTGTTTATTTCTTTATTCTCAGCAGAATGGGATGCTCTGCAGTAGTCGTGCATGCATGAGTCTAAGGTTATCGTGCCCAATGCAACGTGTGTTAGCTAGATGGGTATAACGCACCACAGCATTGGGCTGTGGAGCAGTTAAATTGCATTCTCTGGTGTTATGAACCATGGTGTTTTTGATCTAGAACTAATGATCCAACATCAGCACCTACTCTCACTAAAGTTCTTGCGGCTGAATGCAGTCAAATTCTTTCCAAAAGAGTTTTTGCAGTTACTACAATCTTACTTTACAGAGGGCATGTCGTACAATCCCTGCTACACGAAAGTAAACTGAAAAACGTTTTTTTTTTCTTAATGTAAAAATCAGGCACATTCATTCTCAAACATTTTTTTTTTCATTGACCCACTGTCTTGTGAAAGCTCGACTGTTTTTCAGCCTCTAAGACTCTGAGCCAGTGACCCAAAGTGCGCTTATAGTACGCGAATACAGAGATTCATTATTTGCTGAATAAAACCCAAAATAAACAGACCATACAGCCCATGCTCCCTTTAAGAAGTAAGTACTTTGGGAGCATGCTGATCATGGTGGCAGAACAAGCTTCCACCCACAGATATAAAATAATCATCACCATGCATGCGGTTTAGCACTACCCCTCAAAAAGCCTGATCTTAGAAATTCCACGAAAAGCTACTGCTGATATTTCAAGACCATTTTCTTGAACTTGAACATTTTCTTGTACTGATATTCAAGGATGATAAACTTGTGTTTGTATAAATAAAAAAAAATTAAATTGACTGCAGTGACTTTTCTCACTTTTTTTCACACTCCTTTTTAGTAACAATGTTAGTGAATTGTTATTGTTAAATGGATTTTGAGACTACTGATGCGTTTTCAATTATAGTTGTAGTTGAGAGGCAACACTGGTGATGCATAACCTGCAATCAGTGCCTTGCAGCCTATTAAATGGGATTAAACATCATGGCTGATGAGTGCTTTTAACGAAAGTCCACTCCATCATTTAAACGAAAAGAGAATGGAACAATGGTTAAAGGACCTATATTCTGGTTTCTGTCTCTTTGAGATCCATATATGCAAATGATCTCTGGTCTGATTTCTGGCCTGTGTTCTTTCACAACGCAGTAAAGACTGAAACACTTCGAACTGCTGAGTGCTAAAAGGTGGATAGGAGCAAATGCATTTGTGACATCTCAACATCACAAACTGTCTATATATATATATATATATATATACACGTGTGTGTGTGTGTGTTTGTGTGTATGTAAATCATATTATATTATTATTATATTATATTTTAAAGTGACACTTATAGTCATGTGTGAACACAACACAGCACAGCACACGTGTGAATACACAATGTGAAATTCTTCTCTGCATTTAAGGGTACCTCAGTGATGCCACTGGCAGTCCTGGGATTTGAACCCATGACCGTCTGATGATTGCAGGAGCAACTCCCTGCTGCCCTATATATATATATATATATAGAAAGTAAACTAAATAGAAAGTAGGTAGTAAATATCTATATAATGCATCCACTCTAATGCTAAGCTTGGAAAGTTCACCTTTCCTTGATAGGGGCTCTTTAAAAAGCATACTAATTTCGAAGTCACAAAAAGGCACAAGGGGGTGGCATCTTCCAGCGCAGTGATGTTGCGTGTGCTTGGAGGTGAAAGCATCAAGCCTCATTTCCATAAACAGGCAGCCCCGGCGATGTCAGGGCTGTAGCAATTTACCACCAAACAACCCACACAGATGCCAAAGGTGCCTTCTGCGCAGCCCCATAAATAAGGCATAAGCGTTTGTGATTGGAATGAAAATATACATGTGGGGGGTGTGTGTGGTGGAGTTTGGGGAGGTTATGTGAAGTGTGTGAAGTGCTGACAGGGCTAGGAGGCCGAGAGGCACTGCGCTATGATTTATAGGTGCTGAGTGGAGACAGTGTGTGTGTGTGTGTGTGTGTGTGTGTGTGTGTGTGTGTGTAAGGGTGCAGGGTGTATGGAGGCCAACCAACGTGTGCGCCTGCTTTTTGTAGGTGTGTAAGCGATGCGCGCAAGAAAAGTGAGAGAGATTTATGGATTCAGATTTGATTTCCATACGCTTGAGCGTTTTTTTTCTCTCAGCCTTCCCCACTAAGATGAAAAGAAGGGCAGTGTTTGTGTGCGTGAGTGTGCGTGTGTGTTCTTGTGTGATGCTGTGTGGGAGGCTGAGTGGGAGGTTGTTTATGTGTGTAAGATTGTGTGTGTGTGTGTACATTGAATGTGGCTGTTAGAGTTGGAGGGTTTGCATCGATGTTTGCTCCTCGTCTGCTCATTTCCTGTACGCAGCTATTAATTACTCCATCAGCGAGTCCCGGCCCGCTCGCGTTCATGCAACGGCACACAGCAGAAAAACCCACCCTGCCAGCATCTCTGCTTGCTGACCGTTTAAACTCGGCCTTTAATGAACTCCCTTTGTGTGCCCCAATGTTTATCTTTCCCATCGCGTATTAGCTGTTCTGTTTGGTGGGTTTTAAAGGGTTTAAAGCACACACCAATCTCACCCTCGTGAGGCAATGCCCAGTGCCTCAATCTGAATGGGCTGCCAAATTCAATAGACCAGAAGTCGCAGAGGAGGGGTTGTTTTCTTGTTGCCTGTCAACATGCAATTGAGTGATTGGGAGTAATTGATTGGATTGTGGATGCTTTCACCTGCCCTCTAAATGCTTAATCAGCAGCTGATGTAATATCATCGATGCTGAGCATATGGAGAGTGGTGCTGCCGGGAAGTTAAGTCACAGTCGGACGAAACTCAAATTAAACTTGTCTAACCCCTCTCTGCAGGTCTCCCAGTGGCCATTCTGCCAGCTGGATGAAAACTGACTTATTGGATGTTCACTTAACATAAAAAAATTAAAATAAACTGTTTAATTAAAAAGTTTACTTCATATTTGTATTTAGGTACATTGGCACACATTTTCTTTAACTAATATTCAACTCAATGTAATTTAAAAACAACCAAACTATAAGAGTCTATGAAATCTAACCCTAAACCTAAACCTAACTGTAACGTCAACCCAGAATGTATTTCTAATCGTAATTCTAAATTTAATTCGAATGCTGATAACCCACCAGTTTCACCATCTGTTAATAAACTTTTGGCGATCAAAATAAAGTGGGACCTAAAATATTTTGGAAATAAATACATTCGTGCAAAAGAATCAAAAATAAGTTAAATAAAATATTTTACAGTTTTAGAATTCAGTTAAAAATATTAAAAGTCAGGACTTTTTTATGGCGACTGTGAAAAAGGCCTAAAGATAAAGTCGGTTCACTGGAATGGGAAAGGATGTGGGAATGGGAGAAAGGGATTCACTTTTGCTAGTAGATAATTTCACTACATCTGTTTCACATTTTACCATGCAAATTTTTAAAGTGTGGAATTGTGAGCCAGTACAAAACAAAACATGTGGGATGACTGCGGGGGCAAAATAGTTGACGATAGCTGTTCGCTGAACTATATGTTCTTTCCCAAACCACATAACATCAAGACCTATATTCACCTGATTTCTGCTCCGCCCCTCTGCAGGAAGTAGCAGGACTAAAATCCAATGTGGCTTTAGGCAACTGTTACATAAGATAGCAATGGAATGGTGAATACTTCTAACCCAGACATTTCCTGTGGAAAATCAATCTTTATATAGACACTGATAAATACTGATGTTTCCTTTAATCAGTAAATGTAAAAAAAATCAAAGATTTTTTACTTTTACTTTTACTCTCTTGATCACACACAGTCATTATCCCCGTATATAGTGACAGGTTTTGATCATTTAACATTCATTATTTATGAAGGAACTCAATATTACATTTGTATTTTGATGATGTACAGTTCTCAGACAGTTTTGCTAATATTCTAGTGTATGTATTGATTTGCTACATTTCACTGTAGAAGTCAGAGATTTTATACCTTTAAAAGTATTGGTGCTAGGTTTGTATCAAGATACTAGAAATTGCATTATTCTGTATCAAACTGATCTGATAATATACTCACTGATCTCTAACAGGCACACTGGGCACCATGTGGAGTTCATTAAAATAAAAAATCTGAAACTATTTGAAGGCATGTAAGCACATTAATGTGCAGAAAATTTACTGCCTTTGTTTCAGCCCACTGAAGCTAATTGCTGTCCAGACTGTCTAATTAAAGCTAAATGCCTGAAAACAGGGCGCTTCAGGAGCTCCGTCTGAACCGAGGCCTTCTACCATTAAACATCACCGAGGCGTGCACACCGGGAATTGGCTAAGAAATATATAAACCGTTATGTGTTCCTGTGTATATGTGTGTGTGTGTGTGTGTGTGTGTGTGTGTGTACTTGCTTTTATACATTTTAAGACAAAAGTGCACAGAAAAAAACAGTGAATCCTGCAGAGTCAGGATTAATAATCTGGTCCTGACTAAACGTTTATTTTGTATTAAGATTAGATTTAGGTTTATAGCTAGACTAAAACAAATTGCTACACATTATATATGGAAATGGTAACTGTACAATAAAAGAAAAACATTCTTTGATGATATTTTTTCATTATGATGAAAACCTTAATTGTTATTTGTGTACTCAGTTATCAGTTACAGAATTAACACTCAGGGGCTGCACTCTAGGAGGCTGCAGCATAACATCATTTTCAAGCCTATAAACTGACAGCAGGAGTACCGCCTCCACAAAGTGGGCTAAGATTTAATGTGGTGTTACAACTAGTCCCTTAAAATAAAATGACATTAGTCCATCCATAAAAAAGTCAAAACTGTTTATTTTTTAAATCATTTTATCGTGCTGATATTTCTGATTGAGTGGTCAAAAATGAACTTGCCAAGTTGGCTGTAGCGTCTCTGTACTAATAATATGTATCTTGACGCATATATTTTTGCATACATAGGCTGGGACACTGGGAAACTGAGACACCAAATTATGCTGGATTAATTGCATTCACATCTTATTACCAGACAATTCTAGTGAACGTTATATGGCTGCTGTGTCTGTTACAATTAATAAAAAAGGCTTGGTTGTGTCCTGTTCTCCCTTACAGGCGGGATGTACAGTATACATGGCCTCATGTCCTGATGAGGCATAAAAACAAACCTTTGTGTGTGTGTGTGTGTGTGTGTGTGTGTGTGTGTGTGTGTGTGTGTGTGTGTGCGCAATAGCCCTCTGGCATGATAAAGATCGTTTTCACCATTCTGTTACAGTGTAGGCGTTTTAGCCCCATGCAGCACCAAAAATCCTCCCAATAAAGCTCTGCTGCTGATTTGAAATGGTAACCCCCTAGAGCGTTGTTCTTGCTTATTTATTGTTTATTACGGTGCCTCTGACAAAATGTCCGCCGCCCATTACTCCTATAAGCCCAACACCCTGATGTGTGTGTCTCTGGTGACTCAATGGGCCGGCTCTGCTCTGCCCTGGAGCGCTGTAAAGTTTGACTCATGCTACATTAGACACAGTGCTGTCAGCACCGGGCAATAAGCAAGACGTGAGAGAGAGACAGAGAGAGAGAGGGGGGCGAGAGAGGGGAATGAAAAAGGGGTGGGGGCTGGAGAGCTCGAATAGAAGCATAAGAATGGAACATTAAAGGATGGAGCGGAGCAGTGTGAGACAGAGTCAGCCTGGCTCTGAGAGGAATTACCTGTGGGAAGAATGTAGCTGAGCTCAAAGCAGGTCAGGCTAAAAAGGAGACTGGGGGTATTCCACACGGCTGTGCCCTCAACCTGAAATACTTTCAGAGGTTTAAGACCATGTGCAATGCTGGACATGGTTCTGATTTCTGTCTTATAAATAGATGATCATCCTGTGTTTCTTTTAACTCTTGGGGTCGGCCACTTGAAATTTTTCGCTCTCCACAAGGAGCTCCCGCAAACTCGGCCAACAGCTTCTTCTGAACAATCCATCTTTCTTTCTTTCTTTCTTTTTTTTAATTTCATGACATTTAAGACATTTTGAAAATGTTAATTAGACTGGGCACTGGTAGGCATCAGGAGAGATTCCTGCCTTTCTTCGAATAATTAACACTGCACACAATTAAGCAAGTTACTTTAAGTGGCGTAATCCAATTTGCGAGAAATCTGAACTCCGGAGTGGCTTGTTTTTGAATGAAGCATAGTCTAATTGTGTTGACTGGCGAGGGACAATTAGAGGCTCTCGAAGAGGCTCGCGCTGCCGGTGATGGAAGGCTGTGGAGCTTTTATTCCTGCGTTTAGATCGGTGGAGCCAGGAGGTCACAGTCTGTCACAGTTCAAATCATGATTTTTCCACACCGTAGTACAACTGACCTCAAGTGTTTGCCAAGGGTTAAGGCTATGTGCCGAGCCAGTCAGCTCGCTCGTGATATTGGGCTCTACCTTAGAAATAAGGAATTATGTTCTGTCCCTTTGAACTCTTCCCCCGGTGCTAGAAAACAGATTCAGGGGCAGCGGTGCCTATCACACTTCTCATTATTATTCCGCACAAAAATATGCCGCTGACCTCCTATCAGTCCCTGAAAACCCAGCCAGGCAGATAGCTTACAAAACAGGGTCAGGCTTCATAAATGGAGGGCCATGTTCCCCCCCCCCTCTACCTCCCCACTACCACACACACACACACACACACACACACACATACAAATACATGGCCAGCAGGGCCAAGCAAAGCTCAGCTGTGGCTTTGTGACTCTCCAACTGACCATTTGCACAGGCTTTTGAGCGACAACATGTAATAAAACACAAGAGCAATCTCAGCATCTGGGAAATGGAGCTTGGCAGGCAGAGTAATTAATTCAGTTTCAAATCGGCTTTATTTCTTTAATAATTTATTCACCCTCCCCACACACACACATTTTACTGTACTGTCATCATTTGAATGGTTAAAGCACTAGAACAGGGTACAAAAAAGAGTGACTGCAAGGAACGATGCAGTCTGAAAGTCGTCTTGACCTCATGAATCAGAGCTTGTTGTAGGATTAAAGGGACGGTGCGAGAATGTATATATGCAAATATATGCTTCATAACATTCTCCTCCATTTCCACTGTGTCCAATTTGAATATTTATACAGAAGACTCTAACAAAAAAAGGCTGTTATGATATGCATATTAATATTCTTTTTTTTCATTGTGGGAGCTGTGAGATTATGCATGCTGTGAAAAGAGTTATGCTATAAAATGCCAGTGATATTAAAAAGGATTACGTAATATGTAATATTCATAAAAGTGGAAATCCTGGACGTAAGAAAAAGTAAGCACCTTAAAACCACTTAGATTTGTATTACATTGTTTTTATGAAATATGTGTTAATGAATGCTGCTGTCCAAATGTATGTCCAAAATGGTATCTTTACAGGAAAGACAAAAAAACATTTTTGCTTGTCATGTAAATGTAAAGTCAATATCATTTTGGAGTATATCTCTGGGTCTGTTCATCCTGAAAGTTTCACACAACATAAAGGCTGACTGTAGATGTTGACAAAACAAATGGAGATACAAGGATTTCTTTGTAAAGAGACATTTCACTAGTTTAAGCAATTAGACTTAAACTCAATCATCCATTCATTATCTGTGTAAAGATGATGTTTAAAGTGACCATTTGTCATACGTGAACACACCACAGCACACAGTGTGAACAGCGCGAAATTCTATCTCTGCATTTAACCCATTCACCAAGTGAAGCAGTGGGCTGCCACCAATGAGGGGTGTCCGGGGAGCAGTGTGTGGGGACAGTACCTTGCTCAAGAGTACCTCAGAGATGCCACAAGCAGTCCTGGGATTCGAACCCACAACCTTCTGATCACAGGGGCAACTCCCTAACCACAAGGCTAGCAGCTGCCCCGAGCTGCTTATCCTCAACCAGGGTCTGTAATCAATCAATCAATCAATCAATCAATCAATCAATCAATCAAACAAACAAACAAACAAAAAATAAATAAAGGCATTTCTTTTGTACTTTTTTGTACTTTTATTCTCCTCTCTCTGTCACAATAATCTGTGCAATAGCATGTTGATTCTTGTTGTGTAATTTTTTACCAGGTTTAAATAAATATCATTATGTGTACGACTATGTGCATTATTTTTGCTATAATGTGTAGCAGTCTTCCATGTGCAATACTGTGCAGTGTTCTTATTGGGTGTTAAATCATTATGTGCAATATCTTATGTTCAGTTGTCTTACCATGTGCAATATCATGTGACGTTTTTCTAAATGGGTGCTGAATCACTTCATTAAATGCAATATCTTATGTGCAATAATCTTACATGTACAATATCACAACTTATGTCAATATTACTTTTTATTACTATGGATCTCTACTAAGTGCAATAACGTACTCCAAACTACCATTTGTGTCAGTAGATTCCACTCAACTGTGTTACTTATCTATAGTATTTATACCCAGCATTTCTGTATATAGCATAATGTATTTTCATATTGAGTTTTTTCTACAGATTTTTATTTTTATTTCGATTTTATTTAGACTTTTTTATGTTGTTCTTGTCTCTGTGCCTCTGTGTGTCTTTGTAGTCATTAAATAAGCAGTTTCCTCCGAGATCAAAGTTTTCTGATTCTGATTCTGATTCTGATATTGAAAATGTATAGTATTTTGCTGCTTATGTAGACCGTCAAGTGAACTGATGGATGAAGTAAGTTTCTGTTTAATCTAATTTATTTTATTTTTTTTAAACTTAACACAATACAGGAAATCACAGCCAAACCACTTGAGGTCATTCAAAACAATGAGTCACTCAAAGCTGTCCATTACACTGATTTTAATGGGTTAAGGGAACACACTATTTTATGTCAAGCCTAATAACACCCTACATCCATGATAAAATCACAAAAAAAAAAAGCCCTCTCATGTGATATGACTTTAATACTCACTGCATTGTGAAATCTTTGTAATATTGGAGTAATGCTGTAATATTTAACGGTATTTGGTACAGAAATGCAATTGCAGCATCAATTTTGGCAGCCACCCCATCTCTGATTGCCATTTGTGGCTGTGAGAGAAACAGCAGAAGTGGCAGGCGTGTGGATGGCAGCAGGAGTTTACCCCCTGAGGGTTGCAGGCAGGACAAGATGGGACCGAAACTGGCAGCGGAAGAGGGCCTGAAAAGACGAGACCACTGATACAGTGAACAGTTTGCAAAGGGGGATATAAATACCTGCCTGTCGCATAATGGCTGAGTGAGTTTAATCAATGACTCTCTTGCTGAACTTGTGCTAAATCTTTTGTTTATGATGCCTACCCACAAGCCAGCCTGTGTTGGTTTGTGTGTAGGCCAACACAGGGAAATTAATATTAGTTAACTTTTCGGGGAGTCTCCACTTAGCCTACTAATTGGACAATTAAGATGAATTTCACCCATGATGAGTCAATCTGCATGAAAGTATCCATCTCTCGTTCTCGCCATCTGCTTGGATAGGCGTGGGGAATAGAGGGATCTCCAGAGTAGGAGGCTGCGCTGGGAGGAAGCTTGCAGGAAAGCGCTGAAAGCAGAGCTGCAGCTTGTTTTATTTAAAGGGGGGTTTGTTCTGGGATTATAGAGTTTGAAGAATCAAAAAAACAACATATTTGTGCTGATGTTCTCAGAGGGGCTGTAGATACGCATAGTTCGCACATTATACAACCTGCTCTTGTAAGGCTGGTTACAAAGAAGAATGTATAGAAAGAAGCATGAAATGTATAAGTGGCAGTGAAGGATGAACGACTGGTCAGTGTCAGGGTCTGTTATTCAGATTACTTCACATTGCAATACCCTTTTGAAAACTCAAGATTTTTCATATAAGTAAGATCAGTAACTAGAAAGAGCTGATTTAACAATGCTCATTATTTGGCAAGCAACAGGTCACCCTTGCCCTTCTCATTTGTGTGTAACAATTGCTTATTAATATTTGTATGTAGTAATTTTGTTTATTTTTCAATAGTATTTATATATACTTCTCTTACTGACCACAACAATTTTGTATATAGCATATGTATTTAGTACGTAGCATTTTCTCAGTATTTCTGGAGAGTTTATTTTGACATTTATTTGGCTTGTACTATATTTTATGTTGTTCTTGTCTTTGTGTGTCTGTGCAGTCGTGGCATAAGCAGTTTCCTCTGGGAGCAGTAAAGTTTCCCAGTTCTTATTCTGATTCTGATAAACACCTTAAAATGATTAATAACCAGTTATTAATGATTTGTAGGGTATTTATGGCTTGATTATATGTGAACAGAAAGTTCATGGAACTACAACTAATCATCTCCAGACAGGTGTGCCACTTTATCCCACATGAATAATAAAGAACGTAAGAGAGAAGCCAGCAGTCTTTTAAAAATAGTTGCAGCAGCACAGAATTGCACATCTGTTGCACACAAGCATTTTAAAAATAATAAACGTTCTAAACGTTTACAAGGGTAGTCTTGTTGTAACACAGTTAAGTCCCTTATTTTAAACAATGTCATGCAGTTTATGTTCAGATTGACCTCCTGTGTGTGGGGTGTTTGATTGAAGCATGGATCTGTTGTACTAACTGGTAAGCGATAATCAACTGGCACTGAGGCTGCTGTTTAAAGTGAAATGTGCATCAGTCTCTATACTATTAATTTACTCTGTGGAAGCTTTTCCTCTTTGCAGTGCGCATGAGCTGGTGATACACAGTCATCAGTGATCCTTTTGAAGAACAGAGCGAGGGGGACTCATGCTTTGATGGGTGACAAGTCTGTGTCTACGTGTCACAAAGTCTCTGCCTCTCAGGCTGTTTGATTACCAGTGGCAAGATATTCTTTTAGATCCTGTGACTTCTGACGAATCACTCCTCTCTAACTAATGCGGGGGAGTCGGCTGACAAGGTAGGGATACAAAAGTACAGGTGGAAAAGGGATCGAACAGATACGGTGAACAGAAACAATCAGATCGTGACATAAACCCCTTACATGACTGTTAAATTTACCGTGCTTCATTAAAAGATGATAGGATTCAGTGGGAATAACATATTTGATTCTCGCGGTTAACAAGAGACTACATTCTTAAAAATAAAGACACCAGAAAGGTTTCTTTGGAATGACATCACAGGTTTAGATTGTAGGACTGGGACTTTTTGTTCATTATCGCTATACCAGTTACCATAAGCAAAAAGAAGGCATAATTCTGTCTCTGTCTCTCCTCGTCCCACAGTCCTTCTCCTTCTCTCATTTTCCTTACTCTGTCAGGGAGCCCATGTTTTAAAGAGTCCTGGCTCCTCCCTTAAATCAGCACACCTGGCTCTTGTAAGGGAGGAGCCTGAGCGAAAATGAAACAAGTGGTGTGTGTGTACTAGAGAAAACACCAGTTTTAGACTGCTTTACACCGCTTTTATATGTTGAAAGCAGATTTTACTATTACACTCTGAGCTCTAAGGGTTAAAACAGTTGGCCATCTTTTCTCCTTCTTGAAGCTTCAAGCACCAGGTTTAGTGAACATTGCTATTGTTATAATATTTAACAATATGCTACCGTATTTTCATATTAACAGTCAGGTTTACTAGTTCTGCATGTAGATTTAAAGGTCTGTGAATATTAGCATGTCAATTTACTAGACTTTTAATGTCTTATTTTTGAAGATTTCTTATATTAGTGTTATTTGTTGTTTGCTATATTTGTAGTGTTTTTTAAACAGAATGATTGTGAAAAGGGTTCAGTTGGTCTTGTGCACCTAATGCTGATAATATGCACCGTCCAGCTTTTTTGGCGTGTGTTTTTATTCTGTGCCCCTCATGGGCCTGGCTTGTGAGTCACACTCACTTAAGTTTAGTGGGATAAAGGTTCTCGGCAAGTAAGAGCTATTATCTCTCTAGCAGCTTTTGTGTGCATCATTACAATGGAGGAACATAAATAACAGTTAGAAAAGGAATTAAAGTTATAACATGTAGAGCATTTCATCACCCAGGTCTTGGATGGTCACAAGCAAAGAAGGCAGCAAAGACACTATAAAAAAGAGTAACTTAGTACTAGAGACACTGTATGAATAGGGCAAAGCAGCAGAGTGTGGTTTGGAGACTGGTGATGAATAACAACGCCAGCCTCCAAGTTGGCAAAACTATGCCATGCCACTGCATTTGGATGGTTCTTTTAATGAATTTTCAAAGGTGATGAACCACTGTTTTATAGAGAATATGGTAACTTTATCCTTACAACTTCCTTTTAGCTGGTGGCTCTATATAGTTCTTAGAAAATGGGCAAAATTCTGATGTTCACAAAAGGCCAAGAGATACATATGGTTCACAGATTATACAACCAGTTTTTAGTGGGTTGGTATGCTTCAAAATTCGGTTGTGAGAAACATTCCCACCTATATATGTGTGTTTATTCACAGGAAATATTATGTAACAGATATTATAAAACTGGCCCACTGGTGTCCAGGTGACTGGTGGAGATCAGAGGAAGTTAGTGAGATTATTTCACTACCCAGTGCACCTTTACAAACTTTTTTTATTGGTATATAAATAAAAACACCATTCCTGTACATTCTTTCAGCTGGTGTGAAAGAACCCACCAACTGTCCAGTGCACATTTACAAACCATTTGTTGGCTTAACTTACATCATTTTAGGTTTGTTCCAAGGTGTGTAATAAAGTTCTTTGTTTCTACTGCAGTAGAACATCATCAATAGAACCTACAAACAGACTTGCTGTTCTTTGCAGTGTTGCAGGTGCCAGTAGTGTTAATCAGGGGTGTAATTAATCCTCCACCTCAAAGCTGACATGGCACTTACATCCATTCTATCCCAACTCCAACGATGCCTCAGTGGCTTTCGAAATCAAATACTGTCTCTAATACTAATGCTAATCTCTCCTATTAGATAATAATAACCTAATGTACTTAATATATACATTCATTTGAAATAGTCTCAAGGGCAAAAGACATATCCTGAGCACTCAGTGTAATTAAATATGCTAATGGACCACATATTTGAATTGAATTGGAAAATTTTTAATGTTGCACATTGTATCCAGCCTAAGAAGATACTTCAGTCATTTAAATTTCCAGGCTTGTTTCATCTTAAGCCTTATTATTCAGAAACTGCATGAAAAGCAATGTAAACTCGTTGGGTAAAAAAATGATAGGAGTAAACTGACCTCTAAACAATATAAAATAAAGCCCTCATTAAAGCATTAAGTTCACATGTGTACATCAAATGTGTACATCAACAATAATTCAGAGACTTTGGGTTTTGTTATTATATACATTTCGATTTACACACATCAACATCCCCAAGTTTCCCTCTGGTGGACTCAGTTACAAAATTCTTCATACTTTTACAATGTGATTCAAGTACAGGACATTGTCTAGCCATTGCCAGCACCTTCACATACCTCACCCAGTCTTGAGTTATGTATGTTCCCTTTCCCTCTTGCCTGACATGAAGAATTTGTGCCATATTTTACTTTGGGGATAGTGTTGTTCATCTAACCACAGTATACTGTTCCAGAACAGATTTGATTTGTCTAAATGCTTGTGTGCAAATGTAAGACGTGCAGCTCTGTGCTGCTGCAACTATTTTTAAAAGACTGCTGGCTTCTCTCTTACCTTCTTTATTATTCATGTGGGATAAAGTGGCACACCTGTCTGGAGATTATTAGTTGTAGTTCTATGAACTTTCTGTTCACATATAATCAAACCAGTTTTACTGACTCAGATGTTTAAGGCTGTTGCTGTGCTCTCTATCTTTTTCCATTCAAATGTTCAATAATGTTGTGCATTAGAACTTTAGGAAGCTCTTTCATCTTCACAACGATGACAAAGTGAAATCTTCCCAGTCAATAAAAATATCTAATGACACCAGACGCAATATGCATGAGGACATTTTATTAGCCTGATTTGCTTAAGTTTAACCTTTACATATGCATATTTTAATGTAGTGTATGAATACCATTTCACTTTTAACTGCTGCATTTTTTGAACACTGCTCTGTTCATTCTTTTAAATACATACTTTTTTGTTCATGCTTATAAGTACAAAGTCAAAAGTGAATTTTACACTCTGGAAATAAAAAGAAAAACAAAGACTGAATAGAAATGTGACAAATCTGACGCAGTTATTGGGAAGCATGCTGGTTAACCTTGGCTACAGCAGCTGTGTGTCTTCCTTTTTCCTCTCTTTAAGCCCAAGCAGGCTTGAGGGAACTGCCTTTTAAAAAGTAAAAAGGTTTATTAAGTCCCACTGAAGCACCTTTTCTAGATAAATTACAGGTTAGTGATTTTTTTTTTTTGAGGGGGGGGGTTGGCGCTGCTCTTACGTTATAACAGCCTTGCAATTGTGTAGAGATGTGCTCTACCTCCACAATCTTTTATCCCCCTCTTTATCTCCCAGAAAGTGTTCAATTGAATGGCCTGCCTTTCACGTGGCCTTGATAGATACGGTTCATGAGAAAGGCTGACTTCACATGGGCCTGATTTCACGCATATCAGAGCATTTAAAGCAGCGGGGAACATGTGTGGAAGTCTGGCCTTAGCGCACCTATGTGAGGTTAGGATGTGGGCCATTGGCTTTTCAGCTCCAGCTCCACTTTTTCTGCACTCTTTCCCAGCTACTCTGCAATCATGCTGCTTTAGCAGAGCAGAGGAAAGTCTTTATTTTTGTAGAAAGGAAAGGACAAATACAGTCTTTTTCAAGGGTCCATATTTTGGAAAACCAAATGTTCCTGGCTTTTTACCAAATAAAAGAGCCTGATGAAGTGTGTAAACATAGCACACATCATTTACACATATCGTCTCAAAGACACTGTTTCAAAAATGGTTTATTTATTTGAAGGTACAAAGAGAGGTAGGAAAATAGACAGATACAGACTATTTTTGGTACATTAAACCACAGAAATGGTCTATAAATACACCCCTAAAATGATGGTTGCTTTAGTAAAGGCATCAGTTATATATTGTCATTGTAGGATCTCCAAAACAGTAACAAAAATCATTCTCAACTTATAACGGAGTTTAATGCAAAGCAGTTTTATTTTAAGTCATTTTGGACCATTTCCGTTGAGCTGTTCATCATGAAATTTCGATGCAGCGTTAAGGGCAGCTTGCGTTTTCAAATGGGGTCAAAAAGGGCAAAAAATTACAAAAGTGGAGATATGAGGTGTTGTTCAGCTAAATAACCTTTTAATAGAGTTCTGTATAGCACCACTATTCCACTATTGTTACAAGTCAAAAAAACAGTTTATGTATTATATAGAACCCTTTTTGTTGAGAGTTTAGACTTTAAGGAGAAAAAAGAAGCGCCTTAAATATTCAGTGATTCTCAAACATTTGGGCAGCCTAGCATACCGAAAACACAAGAGTGGAATGGGCTACATTACTTTGCTTTCAACATATTGTAGGATGTATTTCCAAGTGGTTTGTCATGTTGTTTCATGTTTTTCTTGAACGTGTACTGTTTGCTGAGGCTTAATAGCTTTTCGCGGAGTACATTACTGAGGGAGGCAAAAAACTTGCTCTATTTTCCGACAGCTTTTGATGGGAAGGTGTCCCGAAGAGCCTGCAGACCACTTCAGAATTTGAATCTAAAACATAATTCCCCTTTCCACCCTCTCGAGTTTTTCAGAATGCAGAAAATAATAGGTTGTAATTTCATTTAATAAACCATCAGGGCATCATGTTCTTTCTGGCTGCTGCGAGAACACGGCGGTGTGTGTGTTCGGTTATGAGAGACAGAGCGAGGCTTTATATGGTAACACTGGAAGCAGCATTTAATTCATGTGTTTACTTTGGTGAAACACTCTCAGGGGTGGCGTGCAATGCTGATTGCATTTCCTGCGCTTGTCAGAGAGGAGCTGTGGAGCAACGGCTTTAGATTAAAGCGCCTCTCCAGAGGAAGCATGGAGAGGACTTCATTAAATCATTGACGATCCTCCTCTCTCCACTGTGTGACATTAGACTCGAGGCAGCCGCCTCCTCCTGCTCCTCCTCCTCGGCTCTCCAAAGCACTGACCATCTGTTTCCCTGACCCAATCCTGCCTGCGTTTCTCTGGCTGTTGAAACTGCTATGCCCTCCTACGCATAACAGCTTATTGTTTATTACCCTGCAGGTTATTGGCTACTGTATGAGCCTTAAAAAATGTGGGAGATAAGCATAACACTGACATTTTAATGTCAACTCCTGTAACGTCTAGCTTTGTGCTGAAATATGCGAGGCTTGTTGGCATTCCTGAAAGAATACCTCAGCACCTTGACCCGGACTCTGACTGCATGATTATCTCAATGACGCTTCTGATTATTTTACTGATGTGATCATTAATTAAGAGAAGCAGAGATTGTACACGTACCGATGCATATTCATAGGGCACTCTGGAGGAAAGGCTGTGATTTGCGGTGCCATGTGAAAGCCTGTGATGTGTGCAAGCACTCGCAGAAGGCTCGATGTAAACAGCTCTTTCGAAAAACATCTTTAATTCTTAGAGTGCACATTTCCTGAACAGCCCTGCTTCTAAAAGAAAATGCTTGATTTGGACACAGTGGGTTCACTAAAGTGAAGAATGTGCTAATGCATTAATTGGAGCTGTTTATGATTAGCAATTATAGCAGTTGAAATTCTGATATAATTAATATCATTATAACAGCACCACTCCACAGTACATTAAGAAACAGCAGTCAGTCTCATATCAGTCTCGCCCACTTTCCAAGGTCTCTAAACATTAACTTGGAAAGCACTTAATTTCGCTAGCCTATCCCAATTTACTGTCATTCAATGCTTTTCACAACAAGTGTAAAAATAGTGTGTAAAAATGTGTGTAATCATAAGGAAAAACAAAAATGTGTACAAAGATATCAAAAAATGATACAAACGTGTTCAGACACTATATTCATGTATAAATTGATGTAAAAGCAAATGCTACAGAAATGAAAAAATAAAGATGTTCTTCTGCACCTGGTGACACTATAAAAGATGTTTCCATTGGATGAAAACACATGTAGCAGCTATGATGATGGTGATGGAGCCTCCTAAAGTTCTCAAAGACATCACTGTTGAACAACACATGAATGGAGACCTCAAACATCCCTGTCAGTATAACTGGTTTGATAAGATGCACTTGGAAAGTTCACACCTCTTGGAAGCACATCTTTTCATCCCATTCTACTGTAGTCGTCTCTGTTCCTACACCCCATAGAAGTGCAGAGCACATCTAAAATTTGCTAAAATAAGCAAGCAAATTTTGGAACAATGAGCTGTTTTGGAGCAATGTACTCTGGTCAGACAATTCAGCTCATCATGTTTGGAGGAAGAAAGGCTTCACGTTGGGTATGATCCCAAGAACACACCCTCACAGTACTGAAATGAAGCTGCTATTGTGTAAACGGTACCGGGGCATTACGTGTCACTGAAGGAAACATGACTGGAGCAATGTACCACGGCATATTAGAGGAAACGCAGCCCGAATGGCTTAAGATTGGTTTCTAAAAAAGGTGAAGGTGCTTACATAGCCAAGCCAATCTCCTGACTCTTTATAAAGAAGTTTGAAACTGGGAGTCCAACAGAGGGAATATCATAGCCTAGGGAATTGAAAATGGTTTGCCAAGAAGAATGGGCCAAACTTGAACCACAATGCTGCGGAAAGCAAATTGCTTCTTACTGTAGACATATTGAGTCAAATATAGAGACCTGATTCCAGCCTTACTTCCTAACCAGACAACTCTGGAGTGCAAAAAAGATCACTTAATCGCCTCCTCAAGTGACCATAACAAATTTATATAAATTCCATTTATGCAAATTTACAATGACGTTATGTAAATGACTGAATTTGAATTAGTAGACATATATTAGACTCTGTGTATGTAGCAGGCCTTATCTTCAAAGCTCAAATGACTTGAAAGCTGTTGCTCTGATCAGCATGAGTGGAACAGAAGCACAGATGGAGTGCGCCAGCCCGGTGCTATCTGTCTGACAAACTTTACACTGTATAGGACACTCTGCACTCAGCATCCAGCCCCGTAAACAGCACATTTAACCATTTCAATCCAAAGTTTTTTACTCAGCTATTCACTGGTTTAAAACCTAAATATGTAGAGGGTCTTTAAGCTTTAAAACGATTCTTTACATACATACATACAGATGTATAAAACATTATATATAAAACATTATTTGAAAGATTCTATCAGGGTCCTGGCCGAGTGTGTGCGGAGTTTGCATGCTCTCTTTAGTGTTTCTGGTTTCTCCCACAGTCCAAAGACATGCACGTCAGATGAACTGGAGATTCTAAAATGACTGTAGGTGGCGCCCTGACCAGTGTGAGTCTCTGCCTTGTTGCCGTATACCCCGGGATATGCTCTGAGTGTGCATGACCCTTGTAAGGATTAAGCGGTTGCAGAAAATGAACGAACGAATGGATGAACGAATGAATGAATGAATGAATGAATGAAGATTCTATAGTGAATCAGGCATGGTACGATAGCATCACTACACTTTTAAGTGGACTGACACCACTTAAAAGAGAACCGATGTCTTAGAGTTTAGGAGGTCAATGGACAAGATACTCTTTCAACTGTATCTTAAAAATGTAAAACAGTACACAAATTTATGATGATTTGTATCTGAGTTTTTATTCCAGAAGAAAAATCTTATATCTACTTCATTGTGAAACAGCACTTCATCCAATGTGTGGCCCGAGCTGTTTGGGGGCCTTCCTCGTTCACCTCTCTCTCAGGGACTAGCTCTTCTGCCTGCACCAGCTGCCCCGTCTGAATACTTAGCATTCTGCTGCCTCTGCTCTCCCTGCACAGGGAGCCAATGACATTACTTTCTTGTTTAGGGGGGGAGAAAAAAATGAAGAAAAAAATATGCCTATTCTGCAAGGTGACAGATTTGCTTAATGATTCATTAGTCATCATTGTGTAAATTAAAGGTTGGGGACATTAGGTTCCTGCTGATGTCCATATGCTATTGGCCATGCTGCTCTTAGAGCAGGACCCTTCTCCTAGTTATAATGGGTCTGGCCTCTAATGTGCACTAACATACAGCTGCCAGTTTATTATGTACACCTACTGTACCACGGAAACAATATTTATCCATATTGTTCATTCTGTTGGAAAAAATACACTGTATTTAAAAATTCAGCAATACTGTTGTGCTTGATGCACTTCTACAAGCGCCGCACACACACACATGCCACTGTCATGTTGTTATCACAGCTGCGCTGAGAATAATATCGGGGTCTGTGGTGGTCCGATAGTGGTCTCATTGCACTGATAGATGAAAAAGAGGGGGCCAATAAATTATGTAGGAACAGATGGGCTACAATCAGTAACTGTGAAGTTCATCTGCAGTGAGGAATAAATGAGACGCCTTTGTTTTTTTAATTGAATGTATTGTCAGTGCATAGACCCATTCAGAATGTACGAACATAAGGTGTACTTCTAAATATGAACAAAAACGTATGTGTTCACAAACAGGAGCAAAGATATTTTTGAAAAATGAAAGTAGCAAATAGCAAAAAATGCATTCAGATATCGCAAAAAATAGCACTAGTACTTTGTTGCAAAGTTTTTGTTGGCAGTTACAGCCTAGAGACTTCTACAGTAAGAAGAAGTAATTAGCTTTTTACAGCATTGTGCTTCAGTTTTGGCATTCTCCTTGGCAAACTGTCTTTCATTCCCCAAGGCTACGACAGTCTCTCTGACGGACTCATAATTTCAAAATCCTCCAAAATTTTTTGATGGGATTCAAGTCAGGAGATTGGCTAAGCAATGCAAAAAACTAGACTTTTTTTAGAAACCAGCTCTGAGTTATTCTGCCTGTAAGTTTGGTGTGGCTGTCTTGTTAAGACACTCATTTTCTCCCTTTTCTTAACTGAGGAGATTCACACCTACAGTACTGCAATTGCACTTTATGTATACTTTCTTTGTATTTTCTGTACATAAGATCTAGATTGTGTATCATATTCTACTGTTCATTTGTATGCCTATACATATA
>JBBPCZ010000019.1:8966536-8979332 GCA_037974445.1 Brycinus macrolepidotus | reverse complement strand
ATCGACCGGAATCAAATTCCTTGTATGTGCTCGCTCACATACTTGGCCAATAAATGCGATTCTGATTCTGATTCTGATTTTGAGATAAAATTCTAACTGTCCAAACATGTTTCCCTCTATGACCAGTTGCAGAAAGTAGTCCCATATCATGATGCTCCCAACTCTGAGCTTTACTATGGCTATGGTGTTCTTGGGATCATGCACCACATTTCTTTTTCCAAACATGATGAGCTGATTTATTGTCAGTTCTATTGCAGTGTCACTGCTGCACTGAGAACAGTCCACCACCTAAACAATATGTGGTCTGCGGTGATCTTATGGTGGTCCATTTTTGAATAATGACAGTGTACAGAGCAGAGATTGACATAAAGTGTGTAACTGTAAACCCACATGGTGCACATGTCTGGATGATATTTCTGATAAAATGTAGATATAAAGTAGGTGCATACAGCAACTGGCAACTCCTTAAATGGTATAATGGTGCTTTCCCTCAAGTATTGCTTATTGCACATGCCAGAGCTCTAAAAGTGGGGAAATACTGAGCTCCTGCATCCTGACACTGCATTAAAATGTTGAGTAGGACCAGTGAGATCTTAGCTTTACCCACAAGGCTATACATTTTTCAGCCTCTTGCATCCCCAGTGCTAAAATAACATCTGAGTAATTTTAGATCCGTGCCTAGATGTACAGTATGTAAATCCGTCATGACATATCATGGCCCTCATCACATTCAGGGCTATATTAACGTCAGGGGACCCCATTTTTTCCTCAAGCTAGATATGAAAAATGTACCCTGGTGCATAAGAGCTGGTTTTAAATATAACATTCGAACGACTTTGCCTCCTTTCAGTACAAGCTCCATAAACTAGGCCTCGTTTTAATTTTACAGTGCCGTTCATAAACACCAACCGTTTTTTTTCATGATCTTTCTAAGCAGCCCGATAGAATGGAGCTGTTTATTGACTTGAGCAGCCTGCAACTCTGGGCAACGGCATAAGGAACATCAATATGAATATTCCAGCGTTTGATGAAAGCTGAATTCCATTCCACATGAAAAGGACTTTATCAAACATTCTTCTTCTCTTTCATGCGACTAATCTGTTTCTGCTCTAATGAAATGAATCGGTGTGAAACAGACCTGTCATTTAACACAGTTTAATAGCTCCCATGCAATCTATAGCTAAATGTCTTCCACTGTGGGCTTTGCTGCTTGGAAACCACCGCTCTCTCTCTCTCTTTCTCTCTCTCTTTCTCTCTCTCTCTCTCTCTCTCTCTCTCTCTCCCTCTCTCTCTTTCTCTCTCTCTCTCTCACAGCTTTCTCCCTGCCCATGAAAAGGTGTTCCCAACTCGACGGGGGGTGCACATAAGCTGCCTGTTTTGAGCTGCCAATGTTGCTTTTAAAAGGCTTCTACGCAGAGGATTTGCAGAAGAAAATCACCACCCGACAACATCACACATTTTGCGACCCAATAATTAGTGGTAATTTGCCTCTTCTTTTTCTTTGAGCTTGTATCGTGGCAGAGCGGTGGTACAATCCCCCACCGCTGTAATGTGAAAGAGGCCTGGCGAGGACGATGTTTCAAATCCCACCCGGGCACGGATGACATCTCCCTTTGACTGCAGCTGAAGCCCGTTTGTATGGAATGGATTGTTTTCATTTATATGAGTGTCTGGGTAGAACTGTGTGGTTGCATTGATGTATGCGTTGGAACGTAATCCACTGCGTGCTGTCGTATCAGTCAGTGGCAGCTGACTGCACAAATAGGAAAGATACAACAAGGCAGCACTTTAGCACTCAAAAGTATGTGCATTCATCCTCCTGATAAAGCCATTTACTTGAAATGGATACGACGCGACATAAACCATCACAATCCATCTCGCAGCACTTCCACGACAAGTTACTTTTTATCGAAGGATAGAAAACATCCAGTGTTCCTTTTTTTTAAGGAACAAGCGCAAGTGTTCCCAAGGGAGAGGGAAAAAATACTGATGGCTTTTACTCACATTCTGGGCCGAGTGACCTTGTTTGAGGACACTCCTCAAGACCTCCTTCCCAAGTGGCAGATGGCTAAAGCAGTGAGAGACTGAGCTCTGACCAGCCAGAGTGACGACTCTTCAGGTGACTCCATGGCCCCTGGTGAACTCCTGCGTTCTTAGATTGCTCAGTAAAAGGTCAAGGCTTTGGGAAGACGGTGTGTGCAACCTGGAGGAACGCTGTTTACCTCAGAACTTTGCAAGTTTGTGGAAAGGTTCACTGAGGTGGTTCAGACAGATGACATAGGTATCTAAAGTCTTTTTAATCCCTAGTACGTTTGCGGTGCATAATTTCACATCAAAACAGTCTCAGTGACTTTGTTTATCTCAACAGTTGAACTGTGGAGCAGTTTTGAAAAATCTGGAATTCCCCCCCAAAAACATTTCTTCAGTAAGTGTCATAAATTATTCAGAAACCTCTATAAAAGTAAATGCAAGTTATGAGAGTTTGGAAAGTAAGGAACTTAAAGCATACAGGCTAAATGTAGGCCCCCAGTTTATGAAAAGACTGCGTGCCTTGCAATTCTATCTCTCACTACCCAATTTGTAACCCGAACTGAACAGAACAAATTTGCACAGCAACATCCTCTCTTGTTACCACCCAAAGAAACAACAGAACGGCCTTTTTCTGCACTCTCACTTTTTAGTGAATATCAGTGGAAGCCATTCAGTCCCTGACCAGCATACACTACTATATCTCATCTTGATTAAAAAAAAATTAAGATATGATGATTCATGTCATTTTGACATTTGTTATAGTCCTTGCATAAAACCAAATCAAGAGGCCCGAAATTAGAGTCTGTGCGCCACACACACTTCTTGATTTTTTGAGCTGTCAGTCGACTCTGACTTCCTCTAAATCTGCAGACTACACTCTTTAAAATAAGGGCTCCTAACTGGCTGTCAGTTTAAATGCCAAGTGGAATAAAACTTTTACATCATAAGGAGGTTCTATAAAACTTCAAAAAGATTCTTCACATTCACATCTCGTTTACAAAGCTGTTTCTTCAAAGAATCATACACTGAACTAATCTTTAGGGTACCAAAAGTTGTTCTCATATTACAGAAGTTCCCAATTCTGGTCAGGGAGTTGGGCACCCCTGTTCCATAGCCTAACTCCAAAAAAGGCTTTTCTCACACTTTTATTCTGAAGAGTGGAAGGCTGACCAGCACAGATGCCTAAGTCTAGTAGAATTTGTCCAGACATTTATCACTGAGTCCGATAATTCATGGGATCAATGCAAATTTCCCACTTGTGGGACTAATAAAGGTTTATCTTATCTTATCTTATCTTATAAAATTTTTTTTACATGTGTGTAAATTTACTCTGTCCTGCTGTTTTGCATGAGCCTGCTTTCCCATCTGATGAGCATTTTAAAGACATTTACCTGGGGTGCTATGCAGTGACAGATGGTCATAATATTGGAGCGAAGGGCTAAAAAATTATATCAGTACCTCACCTACTGTAGCACCACTTTTGAAAGCCTTTTCAAATCATTACTAAAGGAAACCAGCAAAATACAAACTAGAAAGTCGGGAGATTATGAGATGGAAGTGAATGACTCTCTTAGTAATTAATTTATGAAAACAAATCATAAATTCCACTTTACTCTCTACACAGCCTAATGCAGTATTATATACCTCAGATTTGTTGACAGCTTCAAAAGCCCTTTTCTCACACATGTAATGTTAGTTACATGAGCAGATTTTAAATGTGTTCTCTCTTCTCTGACTTGGCTGTGATTGGCTGCATGGCCAGTCTACGTTGTCTACCTTGACCTATAGTACTTTCTGCAGGCCTCAAAAAAGTGGAGCTGGGCGTTGTGGCCTTAAGAAATATGACCCAGTGTAGACCGATCTAGGGAGTGTTTCACTGTAATATATCAAAATTTAACTGTGTGTGTGGGGCGTGTGAGTCTACAGCTGGGGCTAGAGGTAAATCAGCCCCATTGTCTCACAACGTGTTGGTGATGCAGTAGTTTGTAGGTCAGCAGAAGTTCAAAATAACCAAGCTTCTCATTTATTAACAGCAAATAGAATCATGTGGAATCCAAAAATTAAATCTTGTTTTTGATGCCTTTTGTTCTTTGAAAGAGAGAGAGGGTTTAGCCTGGCATGCACAATTAAACACTGCCATCCCTGGCACTATGCTATTATTACATAGCATTACATTGCATTACATTGCATTCATTCATTGGCAGACGCTTTTATCCAAAGCAACTTACAATACAAGGAAACACTCATGTTTCAGAACAGTGAGAGAACCAGAGGAGAGTTCAAAGTGCTAAAATCTTTATGTAGGAGTAATGCAAGAAGATAGAGGGAGGAGGGAGGAGACACTCCGAACAGATGAGTTTTCAGGAAGCTGAAGCAAGAGAGGGATTCTGCTTCACTCCACCAGCGGGGAACCACAAACGAGAAGAGTCTGGACTGGGTTTACCTTGTGTGTAGGGATGGCAGAGCCAGACGATGTTCTTTGGAGGAGTGGACGGAGCGAGTAGGAACTTAAGCCTGAATGGTAGGATTAAGGTAGCTGGGTGCAGACCCAGATGTCACTCTTTAGGCAAGAGTTAGGGAGTTAGCCAATGTAGGTCAATCAGCAGTGGGGTTACACACCTATACGCTTTACAACATTAATATTGTTTCCACAGTTTTTACCTCCCATTGCAGTTAAATTAAACAACCCATTCAGGAGATTTTCTGTTGTATACGATGGTCATTTAGCTGCTGCTTGATTTTGTTTCAGCATCCATTTTGGTAGCTTGTTTAACTGTCAGCATGCAAATGGTCAATAACAGTAGGAGGTGCAATAAAAATAGGTAGCAGACTTCATTGCTGGCTGTTACTGTGATGACACTGCACAGCAGAGTATGAGAACTGTTCATGGCTGTGTAAAAGGCAAAAAACTAACAAAACAAACAAATAAACAAACAAAAATCATGAGTCTCACAACTAAATCATGCGATTATTACCACTGTGGTTTTAATCGATACTGAAGTTGGTTAATGTAACCCTAGCTTTAACGGCATAGGGAGAAGAAACACTGAGCAACACTCCAAAATGCCCCTTTAGCCGACATTAAATCCATAATTAATCTGCATGTTTTTTTAATGCGAGGCTCATTGTTATTGCACTAATGACTCGCTTGCTTTAATCATGTCGGGCACGCTGAGCCCTGCGTCACACAAAGAACGAGGTTATTTCTGGCTGCTCTGTCATGTTGCTGCAGCAAGTTAGCGGCAGAATGAAAAGGGCATAGGCATATGCTATTAGGAGGACTTGAAATTTATATTCAAGGTTACAGGCCAATTCCTCCTTTTCAAACTCTGAGGAGAACAAGGCCCACTTAAAGAGACAATAGAGCACTTTCGACATCTTGCACCTCTGACATTTTCGGGTTTGTTCCTTTTGTGCTGCATGCAGTGTGTGTGTGTGTATGTGTGTGTGTGTGTGTATGTGTTTATTATTATTATTATTTTCTGGCTACGGAGCGATACAAATCTCTGTTCTCAAAGCGGTTTTAATCTTCTGTAATGATGAGTCCTTTTTATCTGCTACGCCTTCTCAGACTGTGGATGAGTATCTGGGAGAGTAAACATTAACTAGCCTTCTTTTATTGGCCTGCCTCTCATAATGGCACGTTTAACATAATGTGCTTGCATTATTGTGTGTATTCAGGACTCTGGCCCATACAGTAGCCAGCAAAGAGCTGCGATGCAGAGCATCTGCACATGGCAAAAAGTGCACACTTCTTGTTTTCTGCCGCCAGAATGAATGGTTGCTGTCGGCCAGCTGCCTCTGAGAGTTGTGAGGGGAGTATGAGTAATTGTAGAGAGAGGAAGCTGCCCTCTCTCGAGCGAGCGCTCTAGCAAGAGCGATGCTGTTGGTTCGACCTGCAGCCTGGAGCTTATTGTAGATTCAAGCAATCTATATTAGAGAGTGGGGCCATGATACCGAACTTCTAAACACGCAGGGCACACGTTGTTAGAAACCACTTCTTTTCAGTGTCCCGTTACTGTTTTATTGTGTTTGACTGCACTTGCAGGATCAACGATTCACAGGACCAGGCGAGTCCAATGAAGAAATGATCAATAAAGGGTAGTAGCCTAATGTGTCTCGTAGCCATAGTGGCGGTAATCATTTCATTTGCATTCCACCTGCATGGGTCATTAATTTTTTCCTTTGTAATGAATTATTAATCTTCCATCGGACAGGGGGTTTTACAACCCAATAGCAAGCAATAAAAGTGTGATTCTACACCGTGCAGTAAGAAGAGTAATTGGTCTGTAATTGGTGCTTGTTTTGTGTAATTAATATTATGGGGACGTGGAACACTTGAGTAGCTTACTTTTCCGTTATCGTCTTGCATTTATTTCTTTATTTACCCACTTATTCACTCACTTTGATGCTGACTGATGTTTCGGAACTTCTGTTCACACTGCTGTTTTCATTCTGTTGCCTTGTTTGACAGCATTCGCACTTTTGCTGGCCCAAGCTGTTTTCGGCTCTCTGAAGGGTCTTTTCGATCGTCCGTCTCTCATGCGGAGCTCTCTGCCCTCAGGACGCGTCCACTTTTGGACGTCGGTTTTTTTGTTGCCGTGAGTGCCAGCAAATCCTGCCCATGTCAGATGAATTCTGACACTTTAAGGCTGGGAGGTGGAGCGTGAACAGAGAGAGGTCAGAAGAACTTTTGACACAGGAGCTTTCAGTGTCAGAAAGCGCAGTGTAAGTGTTCTGTCACATACAGCCTTGGGTTGATTGTATTCTCCTGCCGATACTCAGAACGTCAGAGGCGCAGGAGGAGGGGGTGGAGATATCACGCAGCCTCGTCTTTTGCAGATTTTTTGCTGGCTGTGGAAATCTCTCATCTAGAATGGCTTAGAAATATCTCAGCTAGAGAACTACTGCAAAGCAGCACACGCTCTCTCACACTAGCTTCTTGCTGTCTTTCATGTGAGCCTGAATTCAATTATTGCAATGTGGTGATCTTTCAAACCTACCAGAATCAACTGAAAAATAAATGTGTTGTGCTTGGATATACCTCACACTAGTGTTTTGCTTTACTAATATCATTCTTTAACATAAATGTGATGCCATAAAAACATCTTTTTGTTTCCCTAAAGGACGTTGCACTGGATGAGGACTGTAAATTGACCCACTCGCTACGCTTACTAGCAATGATCTACATGTTTTATGGTTGTCATTGAAAAAAATGTATGAAAATTACTTTAGTCATTTGTCTAATAAATGTTTATTATCCCATTTACTATTCATATTAGATCTTCTGTATATTACAAACCATGTTGTGAAAACTGCCCTTTTTGAAATCATATTTTTATCATGTCACAAAAACCAATGCATTTTATACATATGTTTACATTTTTTTACAACAGTTTTGCAGTGTAGCAGGGCACATTATCCTGCTGAAAGAGTCCACTGCCATGAGGGAATTCCATTGACACGAAGGGGCGTACTTGGTGTCCAACAGTTTTTAGGTAGGTAGGATGTGTTAATGTAACATCCACATAAATGCAGGACCCAAGGTTTCCCAGCAGAACATTTTCCAGAGCATCACACTGCCTCCACCGGCTTGCCTTCTTCCCAAAGTGCATCTTGGTGAAATCTCTTCTCCAGTGACACACACCGTCCACATGATGTTAAAGAAAATGTGATTCATCAGACCAGGTCACCTTCTTCTATCGCTCCAAGGTCTAGTTCCGATACTCATATGCCCATTATAGGCATTTTTAGTGGTAGTTAGAGGTCACCATAGCAATGGACTTTTCTGAGGCTATACAGCCCCATTGTATTTAGTTGTAAACAAGATTCAAAGACATTTTAACAGAACATTTTAAAAGATAAAAACATTTTAATAAAAACCTATGTCAGTTAAAGGTTTGTCCTAGAACAGTACATTTTTTTTAGTGTGATGTCAATTATTATGGATATAATCTGCAAAAACATTTTGTTCTTTAATTTCCATACCCAGCTGTGTCCTATAGCATTATTTTGAATGTTTAGGAGGAGATGACAAACAGCTGCATCTTACTGCATTCTTTGTGTCCTCTCAGGAAGTGATCATAAGGCAAAAGCTGATGAGCAAATGAAGCATCTCTGGAAACAAACACAAAGCACCATGAATAAATCAGAAAGCAATTTTGCGTTTCACAGATTCCTCATCATTGGTTGTGTCCTTGTTGACACAGTTTGGGCTACCAAAGGATGCTAAAGCATTTTAACTTAAGAGCAATTCCGTTTGAGTGTCCAGCACCGACGTCCTGTGTGTAATGAAAAGGCTCCACAGATCCTTCCAAAGAATCCTGACAGTGAGAGGTTCCAGTGTTACTACAATCAGCACAACACCTACAGTTACACTGATTTGCTTTTGCCCTTTTTTCTTTGCAAAACAGTTTGAAGGTAAATTGAGTGCACCAGTAAATAACTGCTATCGTATAACATTAAATGATGCGGTCTGATTTTGTTTTCTAGCATTTCTTAAAATTATTTGCATATGAAGCCAATGTGAGTTTCTTATGCACATAGCATAGGTTTGTATACTCACAGTGCTGGTCAATATATCATCAGTTCATATTGTGGTATTGGTAAAACAATACTGACTTTTAGTGGTAATTATATTTAAAGATACTTTTAATGATATTTATACAGATATTGTATTGCCAGTAGAAATACACTACAGAAGATTCCCTTTGAAGTAATTTTTGAGAAAACAGAACAATACAATTAAAATAAGTTTGTAAAACATTCCTTCAATACAGGGTACCTATTTTCAGAAAGTACGGCTTTGTTAGCTTTGTTAGTGTGGATTTAAATAGCATTAAAAACAATACCATGAAATATTTCTAAATGTAAAAATAATGAGAAGCATAACAATACAATGCATCATACTGTCTCTTTCAGTTATGAGCCTCTCAGTTTAGTACACGCAGGTATATGTCAATACATTCCACAACCTGAAGCAAATAAGGTAAAATTTTGCTATAATATTATAATAAAACTGACATATATAGATTTACACCTATGGAGTATGTGTTGATGGGGAAAAAACTTAATCTATCAACACCACTCTCTCTTCATCACTGAACTTTCATTTTTGGTTTTGTCTGTCTTTTACATTAGCATGCATTTAATGAGTGTGACTACGTGCAGTTTGCATGAGAAGCTGCAGCAACTGGGAGTGCATATCTAGGTCACTTAAGGAACGGCTTTTTAATTTGTTCATTAGTTGGACCAGGTGTGTTACGAGCATGGCAAACTCTAAAAACCACCAGAATTGAGAACCACCACTCTTTGGCAATAGTCCAACTTGTTTGACATCTTTATTTTTAAAAGTGTAGGTACTGTGTATTTCAGGTCTGCTGATTCATGACGGTTTCTGGTCCTCTCTGGCCTTTAGTAAGGTACACTGTTCTCTGGCTGGTTTGAAGTTTGATTGTGACAGATTAGGCCAGGCTGCAGAGGACACTCACCATGCGCCAGAACAGGTCTCAGCACTGACCACACCCAAAGCACCCATGCGCTCCGGTATCTGACTTAAAAATAGATGCGAGAGGCCAAGGGTCCTGCAGGCTCAGGAGCAGAACGGTGAGACAATAGACTCCGAACTCTGTTAATGGCCTAATGGAAAGCATTTATCATGCTTTTATTACACCATTCCCCTTTCACACACATTCGTCCTCCATTTCCACTGTTCTGATCACATGGCAGTGAGCTTACCATGTCAGAAAGAACCCACTTCCCTCTCTAGATCTTTTATTCCCTTTGTAGAGGAAAAGAGTGGGTGAGAGTCAGGAGGAAAAAACAGATGCTTGGAAAAATGGCCTTCTACTATGTTTAGGCATCTGTTAATCTATTGACTCGGGGTTTGTACAATGTCCCGAGTTAAAAAAGGGTGTGTGTGTTGGGGGGAGTATAATAAAAACCTTGCAACATTATTAACAATGCATAAGCGTTCCCGAAACAGACATTTTCTACAACGGCCGGGAGAGCACTAACAGAAAATTGCTCTTAAAAAGCTGAAGATGGATGCCGAGTGACAAAATCAATGAGAAATGCTTTGCTGAAAATGCCATTGTTTGAAAATTTGCTTTTGTGCTAATTTGCTGTATGTGTCCCAGGCTAATCATGATTTGATGCATTTTGTGCCTTCTAATGTTCAGTGTATTGTTTCACCAGGCTTAAAATGAAATTATCTTTCCCTTTTGTCTCCAATCAAACCGCAATAAACCTTGAAATGACAAAAGTGCCTCAAATGTTTGTGAGTCGAATCTCCGGTCTCTGGGGTGTGAATCTGAGTCGAATCTTGAGCTTCTGGAGTGCGAGTGTGAGTGGAGTCTCGAGTTTTTTTTGTTTCAGTCCTATTAGCCGGAGGCATTGTGTTGTACAAAAGTAATCCTGTCAGGTTCAACACAGCTTCAAATAATGAGCTTTTCATTATAGAACAGTCTTTCATTCTTTAAAAGTCTGGCAGGACTCAAGCACTCCACACAATAAATGCAGTGCTTAAAAGAAAGTGGCACAACTTGAATTGGCTGGTTAGTCTGTAGCTTGTATGGCTGGCCTGCTAGCAAGGTTATGTAATAGTTAGCCAGCTGAAGTGAACAAGTTTTAAAGGTTTGTGATCTGCAGTTTAATAAAACTTCAGCTACTGGACTTTAGACAGTGTTTTTAATAGCAAAAGTCTTATTATTTGAAACTGTATCGAAACTGATATCATTGGCTGAACAGTGTTGTATAAGATCTTTAAAAGATGTTTTTTTTTCTGCATTAAAGTTGGTGGTTCAAATTTAAACTGTTCTGTTCATGTTCTTTTCTCACGCAGAATGAGCCTTCAGTCCCGAGTCAAGTCAAGTCACTTAAGGATGAGTCTAAAGAGAGTCAAGTCACATATGACTTGAGCGAACCTGACTCGAGTCCTTATGACTTCACCAAACACCAGTAGGGTTGGTTTCACAGATCCAGGTTGATCTTAAGTCTATACTGAAAATAATTTCCAATAGAGAATCATCTCTGTAATTACAGTTTACATTGTTATTTCTAGTAATTCTCAACAAAAGGTACTAAACTGTACCTTTCAGGGTAGGGAAGCTGTCACTGGGGCGGAATCCTTCAAAGAACCTTCTTCAGAACCTTTAAGTACAAACAATATTGCATTGACTTAGTTCTTGAAAGATACAAATATGCACCTTTCCCATGAGAAAATGAAAGTAGTCTATCTTTAAAACTCATTTAATACTTGTCCACACCTGTCTATGAATCCCATCTTTAAAAAAAAAAAAAGATGGTTTTTTGAGTGATGCCACAGAAGAATCACTTTACTTCCATCCCGACCATTTCTGTAAATGAGATTTGTGAGTGTGAAGAACCTTTCAAGGTGTAAAGAATCTTCACTAAGTCTTTACCAATTCAAGAGTTCCTCCAAAAACCTTTTACATTATGTGGAGGAACCATTAATTGAAAAGTTCTTCAGGGAAACCAAAAATGCTTCTTCTGTGGCATCAGGAAAACAACCCTTTCTACACAAGAACCCTTTCTAGGAAAAGAACCCGTTCTTATTTTAAAGAATGCTAATGGCTTTATTTTTGTCTACCAAGGTATAAACAACATAACTATATCCTTAAAGGTCCAAAAATGGTCCAATTGTGTACCATAAGGTCAAAGTAAAACAATTTCTCATCATCCATTTGTACAATCAAATATTGCATCATTCAATTCAATTCATTTGTATTTATTTAAAATCAGTGTTGTCACAAAGCAGCTTTACACAATCCAGGTCCAAGTCCCTAGCAAACCAAGGGTGACAGAGGCGAGGAAAAGCTGCCTAAAGCTGGAGGAAGAAACCTCGGGAGGAACCAAGACTCAAAAGGGGAACCCCGTCCTCCTCTGGTTGACCCAGTGAAAGAGAGAGAGAAAAAGAGTCTGTATTGGGAAAACTAACAATAGACGGCCTTCGTGTACAGACTTAATCACTGTTGGACAGATAGTTAAGAGTCGGTAGAGGTAGTTTTTGTTGGAGTCTGAGTGAGGAGTAGTTTGAGAGTCTCTAGTCCACAGCAACAGGCTGTGCCCTTGGATGGGGGAGGAGCACGTGGGGAGTCGAAAGCAGCTGAACCCTATTTCCCTTCACAAACTAAAATTAAGCCTATAAGCATATGAAAGCAGGGGTCCTGAGAACAGGTGTGTTTATGTATATATGTCAGTTACGAGAGGAAGGATGAAGTGAGCAGAAGTGATGACTATTAAATTCATCATCATCTGTTTCCTCGGCCTAATCGCACAATAAGAGCAAGGGCACTGAGAAGCGTCCCATCAATTACCGCTGGATGGGCAACAGAAAATAAAATGTCAAACAAATGAACCTCCCATCAGAGCGAGCGCTGATTGATTTAGTGTTTGCAGAGTGACCCCAGAGTGGTTCGGGCACAGATAATCGCGCTGGCCTCTCCTGGGGGGGTTGTGTGTCGGGGGGTTGGGTTGGGGGGTATGCCGCAGCCAGACTGATATCGCGGGAGAGAGAGAGAGAGAGAGAGAGAGAGAGAGAGAGAGGAAAAAGAGAGAGAGGGAGAGAGGGAAAAAGAGACAGAGAGAGACAGAAAGAGAAAGAGAAGAAAGACAGAGGGAGACACAGAGAGAGAGAGAACAGAGAGAGATAGAGACAGACAGAGAGAGAGAGAGAAAGAGAGGAGAGACAGAGAGAAAGAGGAGAAAGAGAGACAGAGAGAGAGAGGAGAAAGACAGAAAGAGG